>APFE031429337.1:20112-33579 GCA_000404065.3 Pinus taeda | reverse complement strand
GGAACCATAATGATAGTCATCTATTTATTAATATTCAACAAAGGAGAATACAACCAGCATCCTGACGTCAAGTCCTCCTTTGGCTGGGTGCTCAGCTACACAAGTCTTGCAAAAGATTGAAGGGGTGAGGGACAAGCTCTCTCTCTCTTTAGTGACAAAGTATCCTTACTTAGGTAAAGCCTTATGGATACAAAGAAGGCTTCTTGCAACTCCAATCTTTTGATATCTTCCTTTCAGCACAAGTATTGCCACTAGAGTCAGAACTATCAGAACTAGCTTGCTCAAGCCATGAAGACAAGCTTTTATAGGGGAAAAGGAAGAGATAAGGTAAATCACAACAATAAAGGATTTGGCTTCATCACTTGGAAACTTCCATGGAATGGTGGCAAACTACTTTCCATCCAAGGAGATTCGAAGCCAAACCATCCTCACTTAACTTGGAGTCAGTTTGGTGAAAGTTGGACAGAACCTTCGGAGGTTTGATTAGTTCAAAACTTTGCCCAAAATGGTTGGCGCGATTGCGACTCTGGGACAGAGCGCTAATGGCATGTCCTTTCAATAGGATTTTCCCCATTGGCGCGGGCATAACACAGGGGACCAACGCTAATGCAAAAAGGGTTGTTTTTAAGGGCAATGAGCAGGAGATGTCTTAAGGGCATATGAAACTCATGTTTAGAGGTGAATAATGCAAGTGGTTTCAAGTCTTGTCACTTCTCACAAGTCCCGGAATGTGTCCTCCAAGATGCATGAGAGGGGTAATAGGGACGGTGACAAACGGTGACAAATTACTGTGTAACAGGATGGAATGAAAAATTTTCTATACCTAGACTTGATAATGCTTCTAGCTCTAATGTTGGTGCAAGGGAGCATGCATCTTCTCAGCAAGAAGAAGCTAGTTTAAGGAACATGATGATGGGTATTGCTAGTAATTCATGGTTTGTTGTAGGTTGGGAGAACAAAACAACTAAACATGAATATGGAAATTGGGTTCCAATGAACCAAAATCCAAATGGACTTGGGGATATTGCTTCTTTGATGCCACATCTGGTACCAAGTATGCCTTGGGGATCACATCATATTCCATTCATACAAGCACCTAGGAGAAGTAGTGGTTCTTCTCAATGACATGGCTTATAATCATCTATTTCCAGGCCTTTACAAGGTTGTCAATGTTGGCCAGATAAATCTATCTTGCAAACAAGGCCGATCTCCCTAGTATCAAAAGATATCTAGCAACAAGTAGGACAAGCAAATCTATCTTTCTCTAAACATATACGATTCATAACCAAAACTATAGAGGTGTTTAGACCCTACCTTAAGTCCAACGCTAGTTTGTAGCAGCCATCCTTCAACGATCCGAAAGAGTTTCCTTTTGAGAACCTGCAATCACAAACAAGCACACATCAAATAACACCTACATAGCTAATATAATAAATCATGTTCATTACTTTGGAAAAAACTGCGTTGCTCGACGCTGTGGCTCCCGCGCGCGCCCACTGATTGTGACTGCCATCAGCTGTCTGGGCCTCGACCCAACCATGGATCCTTCGGATCCCCCCTCGGAAGGGTTGGACCAGCAAAATGCCTTCTCAGCCTTGGTGAAATCGCTCCCTCTGCAGCACCCTAGACCTACCCTATCAAAATTTGTGAAAAAACTGGATGGGATTCAAGAGGTTCAGTTGCCTCCAGTCTTGCCCTGCATGGCCGCTCTGTCTCTGGCTGAAAAGGGCCTCATTGGCCAATTCACAGGCCTCTGGCCTTCTCCCTGAACCATTCAAAGGTGGGTTGAAAGAAACTGGACTGATAAAATTCAAGGGAAGATCTCCATAAGGTTTTGTGGGAAAGGATATTTCACATTCCACTTTGAATCTAAAGAGGATAAGGACCTAATTTTCAGAAATGGGCCCTATTTTATGGATTCTAGGGGCTTGTACCTGAATAAATGGATACCAAATTTTGATCCTGAACTGGATGTCCCCAACGCTGTCCTGGTATGGGTTCGTCTTCCTCATCTCCCTCTCCACTGCTGGGGAGATGAATCTGTTCGAGCCATCGGGAACGCAGTTGGAAAATACATAGATCGCAGCGAACTGAAAGAGAACATGCAGGCATGTGCAAGGATCTGTGTCGAAGTGGATCTCGACAAAGGACTCCCTCAAACGATAAAACTGAAAGTGGACGAATGGAGCCATATCCAGCAGCTCGACTACGAGGAGATTCCTTTTAAATGCAAGGTATGCCATGAATATGGCCACTTTGCCAATAGATGTCCTAATCTTGTTGTTGCAGAGAACGAAGATCAAGAAGGCCATTGGGAACTAGTCAAAAAGAAGAAGTCTGCCCCAACATCCAAAGCTCCTCTGGAATTTGATCCTCCTATTCCTCTGCTCCTCATCCTCCCCGCCCCTTCTTGCTCAATCCCCTCCTGATCCACCCCTCCCTTCCTCTTCCAACCCCTTCTTCGTTTTATCTTCCCTCGACCCCCCTCCTGAGGATCCCTCTCTACTCTTCATCCCCTCCGAACCTTCAGATCCTTATCCTTCCCTGATCACCCCTTCACAGGCTTCTCTCGATCCCCCTCTCCCTAGGCTCACCAGAAGCTCGTCTAAAGATCATAGATCCTCCAGCGACTCTTTCAAGAAACCAGGTCCCGGAAGAAAATCAACCAAGCAGCATAGAGACAAGAATGCTAAAAAAGACATAGCCATGGGCACCCAAACCCCTATAGAAGCTTTCATCCTGGGGCAACATGAGAAGGAGACAACACAAGAGAGGCGAGCACCTCTCCGTAAACCAGTCACCCAATGATTAAAATGCTATCTTGGAACAGCAGGGGTCTAGGGCACCCCTCAAAAGTATTAGCCCTCAGAGATCTTATTCATAGTGAAAAACCAGAGATAATTTTGATTCAGGAGACAAAACTAGAGCAACAAGAAATAAGAGGAATTATTGATCAACAGAAACAATACAAAGGAAGTATCACTGACTCAAGAGGAGCCTCTGGTGGAATTGCCACCCTTTGGGATCACAACAAATGGAACTGCACAACAGCTAATATAGATCAGCATCGGATCAAAACGGTCCTGGAAAACAAAATCAATAATCAAACAGGAGTTGTCTACAATGTCTACGCCCCCAACCACTACAGAGAAAAGGAAAGCTGCTGGGACGATTTAAAGGCTACTATCGATATAGAAACGAATTCAAACATTATAGTGGCAGGCGATCTCAACCTGATCTTACACGCCAATGAAAAACAGGAGGCTGCTTTTCACCTGACCCTTCTAGAGGTCGTTTGGAAGCAATTATCTGAGATCATGAACTGGTGGACGTTGTACCAAAAAATCACAGGTACGCTTGGAGCAACCGCAGGCTTGGCAACGGTAATATAATGGAAAGGCTGGATAGATTCTTAATTAATGTATCATTTCTCTCCTCCTTTTCTGTGGGGTATGCTAGCATTTTATCCACCTCAGCGTCTGATCATTATTCCATCACACTTACGCTAGAAGCTCACTGTCCTCTCGGGCCAATCCCGTTTAGATACAATCCTCTTTGCAATTGGGATTCGACGGTCAGAGAAATTGTACAGGGATCCTGGAACCAGCACGTCGAAGGCTCACCAGGTTTCATATGAGAATCTAAAATGTGAAGAACCAAACAGGTCATCAAAGAATGGGCTAGAACCAACTACAAAGAACCTAAAGAGACCAAAAAGAAAATTAAGACTGAACTTGAATACATTCAAAGAACAATAGAGGTACAAGGCCTCTCTCAACAAAATAAGGAGCAAGAAGGATTACTCTATGCATAGTTGAGTCACATAAATAGAGAAGAAGAGCTAAAATGGAGACTAAAGTCAAGGCAGCTCTGGCTTCAAGGCGGTGAAAAAAATACTGCCTTTTTTCACAAACAGGCCACGGCAAGAAAACTCAGGAGCAATGTCAGCTCAATTTTGGACAATGAAGGTATCCAGCAAAATACCCAAGAAGCCACCAAAAGAGATGCCACTGATTATTACAAAGAGCTTCTAACGGAAAATAACGGAGAAGAGGATTATGGTGACCTTCTTCAATACTTGCCCAAGGAAATCACCAGAGAAATGAACGATAGCTTGACAAAGGAAATTGAAGAGGAAGAAATCAGAAGAACGATCTGGTCTATGAACCCTGATAAGGCTCTTGGGCCTGATGGATTCCGCATTTGTTTTTGCAAGGATTTTTGGGGTTTAATCAAAAAGGACTTGACAAAGATGATCAGATGGATCTAGAGAAAAGGCAAAATAGGAGGATACACCAACGCCACTTTTCTGGCTCTCATCCCTAAAGAAAACAGGCCCACTTCCTTTTCTCGGTTTAGACCCATTTCTCTCTGCAACTCCTCCTATAAAATTTTGTCGAAAATCCTTACCTCTCTCCTCAAGCCCCTCCTCCCCTCTCTGATCTCGGACAATCAAGGAGGGTTCTTGGCCAACAGACAAATTACTAACTCCATTCTCTTAGTCCAAGAAGTCATTCACTCAAGCCTATCTAGGAAGGAGAAAGGGTTTATCCTTAAACTCGACCTTGCTAACGCCTTTGACAGAGTTAGGCATTCTTTCTTTCTTGCTATTTTAAAAAGGATGTGATTTGAGCTGCCTTTCATTAGTCTCACCACTGCCTGCATTTCTGGGCCTTGGATCTCCCCCTTGGTAAATGGCAGACCGGGAAAAGCCTTTCAATCCTCTCGGGGTCTCAGATAGGGTTGCCTCCTTTCCCCGTATTTATTCATCCTTTTGGCTGAATCCTTCAGCCAAGCTCTAGACTACAATAGAAGAGTGGGCCTCATCACTGGAATCAAATACGGAAATGGAGTCGAGAATATCAATCACTCTCAGTTTGGAGGTGATACCTTGTTAATTGGAGGAGCCTCCACCACTATAGCAAGGAGATTCAAGATCCTTCTTGACAAATTTATGGGGTACTCAGGAGGTTTGGTTAATTAGTTAAAAAGTTGTATATATGGATGGAATGCAACAAATCAGGCCATCCACAATATCACAAATATTTTTGGAGTCCCTTGCAACCTTGAGTGGACGCATTTCTCATATTTGGGTATGCCTGTAAGCCTAAGACCTCTGAAGGCAGGAACGTGGGACATCATCATCGACAAAGTGAAGTAGAAAGTGCAGCAGTGGGGCTCAACCTGGATCAACCCAGCAGGTCGGCTCATCCTCCTTAAATTTGGTATTACCTCTCTCCCGCTTTATCGATTTTCCTTATATCAAGCCCTAGCTTCCTTTCATAACAAAATGGATGTAATCCTTCGCCACTTCCTTTGGTAAGGAGGGAAAACCAATAAAAATAAATTCAATCTAGTCAGTTGGAAACAAGTCATCCAAACCCAAGATAGAGGAGGTCTCAGAGTTAGATCCCCCAAACTTCTTAATCTTGCCTTCGGAGGGAAGATCGTTTGGAGGCTCATCACTGGATCTTCTTCCTGGTGGAAAAGGGTTCTGGAAACCAAATATTTGAACTGCTCGAGATAGTACCTACTAGAATCTGTTATACCCAACAGAGATTCCTCAAAAATCTGGCGCATATGTAAAAAATCCATTCCGTTCATCGCCCATAATACTTCCAAAGTGCCTAAAGGAGGAACTAGCATTAAGATTGGAGTTGATAAAATATTGGGACAATAGCCTATAATCAGTCATGACGAAACCATTCTTATTCTCTCCTATCTCAATAGCAAAGGTATCCATTACCTGAATCAAATTTCCAGCTGGGATCCTCTATCCCATCTATGGCTTAGTTGGTCTTTTCCTGATGTTCCCATCGCTCTCAAACCTAGTCTTTTGATTCTGCAGTCTCTCCTCCACAGTAAAGCTCCCGTCAAAAAGAACGAGTTGGATGGCTTTCGATGGGACCCTTCTGGCTCAGACTACACTGTGAAAGCAGCCCACCAGTACATTTTCCACAACACCTTTCCCATGCCAATATGGAACCAGTGGAAAGTGGTGTGGAAGTCAGAGGCTCTTCCAAAAATTAAGTTCTTTGTTTGGACCTTGCTAAAAGGAAAAATTCTGACAGCAGAGAACTTACAAAAGAGAGGGATCAACGGACCATCATGGTGCCCCAACTGCTACGCTACGGAAGAAACCATGAAACACCTCTTTGTGGACTGTTCCTTTGTGATAGACTGCTGGAAAGAACTGTATCCCACTGTCAACCTCCCTGGCATTTCCCAGCATTCCATAGAAGACGCGATTCATCACTGGAAAAAGAACTGCCCTTGGAAAAATAAGAAGAGAAACTTAGCGCAGAGGGTCTGGAACACTCTTCCATACACCATGCTATGGAGTATCTGGCATGTTAGAAATCAAAAAATCTTCAAGGATAAGAACGCGACTCCAAGATTTGCTTGCAGCAAGGCCAAGATTCTAGCACTTGAAACAATTGTTGTTAAAACTTATGGCAGCATTGATGCAACTCTGTACAGTCTGGAAGAAAGGATTTTTATTAGCTATATGTTGGACAAAAACCATAGCACTCAGAATGGCAGTATTAAGATAGATCAGCGCAATCAAGAAACCCACAGTTGGAAGATAAGGTATAAAGAGGAGGAATTTGCAACTTGGCTACAAAATTGTTATATTTTATGCCTTTTCTTTGATGGCACATCCAAGTCAAACCCAGGCATTGCTGGAGCAGGGGGCTGGATCTCCAATGCCAATGGGGAATGTGTTATCTATTTTGAATGGGGTTTAGGGAAGATCTCCAACAACAGGGCAGAAGTGTTGGCCCTGTACCAAGGGCTAAAACAATTCATCAGACTAGGAATTAGATCAGCTAAAGTTCTTGGAGACTCTTCGATAGTAATCAGTCTGATGGCTCAGATGAAAATCTCTCTGAATGCTCTCTTATATCAGATCATCTAGCGCTGCCAACTCCTGCATAAGGCAATGGGAAATTTGTAGTTTCATCACATTCTCCGCTCCTTCAACAAGCAAGCAGACAGGCATGCCAAAAATGCCTGTGACAGAGCAATGGGAAGTCTACTGTGCAATGCCAAGGACTCTTTGCAGCCATTGCCATGAACCAAAACAGCTCACTCAACATCACTCCAGACAATGCTATCAACAGGAACTGCCCTCAGGTCATCATCAGCGATGGAATATGGTATAGTTTCACTCCATCTACAACACTGACTATTTCAGCAATGGAATCATCAGCCATGGAATTTCCATCAGCGATGGAATCAAGCCCTCTTGTGTCTGCTTTGTGTAGGATCACGGACTCAACTCGGCCTATTTTCCAGTCTAAGCCATCATACTTTAGAAATGCTATGCAAATGTAAATTTCTATTGTTCCAATTTGTCAGAGTATATCTCAGTTCAAAAATTCTCAAAGCCAGGACATCCATGACTAAGGAGAAAATTTCTTTCTGTAACTCCTCCACTCCTGAGCCATCCCGGATCGTCATGTATTGCAGGATTCAAACTCTTGCTTTCTATTTTCAGATCTAATACATCAACTGACTTCATTAAAAAATAAATAAATCATGTTCATTATGGTGATCAAGGAATCCATAAAATAAACCATAAAACATACCTTATTGAGAAAAATAAACTTATTTGTATTAACTTTGAAATAGAAGAACCTTACAAACGTTGGTGCCTTGATGTTGTACAAGCTCTTCCCAGGGTCCGAAACAGGAATCTCCTTTACTTTGAAAAGCCTCACACTCTTCCAAATGAGATCAAAGAGGTATGTAATCTCTCCTCACAAAAGCTCAATTAGGAAGACTAAGTTCCAGCAGTATTTCACCTCAAAAATATTCAGCTTTCAACCTCTCAAGTAACTAGCCCAATACTTCATTTTATAGTGCAAAGGAAGGAGGTTACAGGTCCACCTATGAAGGGATAGAGTCCTCTTTCAAAGGGATAAGCTCCTCACATCAAGGGGTTAGCTCCTTAAGGTATGGGATGCATGAATCTTAAGGGAGCGAACTTGCCACCTCAAGATTCCTTCCAGAAGCTTCTAGAAATGACTCAAATGAGTTTTTAAGAATAAACTTGCACCTTTTTTACTTTTACAAGGGTCCGCACCCATAACACAGAGACAGAGCGGTCAGGTGCGCAGGGGACATGACCTTTAGGTGCGGGACCGCAAGTAATGCTAAGAGAAAGTGTAGAATCAGAGTTTTATAGACTTTTGAGGGTTTTCTCTTATTTTCAAGGCTTGATATGAAGAACCGAGGCTTAAGACTTGCAAAGGAGGAAAGTATGAGTGATAATGGACTCACACAGATTGCAGAATGTCAAGGTGACAATTATTGTGCAACAGATTGCCCCCTGAAGTGCGAAGTCTGTAATAGATGAAGATAGAATTTGTCATCTATGAAGAGTGAAGTACTTTATCATTTCAAAGATCATCCTATGGAGACCCCAGTCGGAACTTGTAAAAACATTCAATGCAAAATATATATATGTGAACATATCATTGTTGAGGTAGGCATTCCCATACTCAGATCAAAATTGACTAGAAAACTAGCTAAACTGTTCTGATACAGGAATGAGTTTGTAATACATCATGAGTATAAACATATGTAGACACAGTATGGGTGCAGCCATCTGTTTATGAATAGTCCACTGTATAATGAATAACAAAATTCCTCGTAGCATGGATGGTGGAAACTAGTTCCAGGGTCTTGATTTCTGCTTCCCGAACTAGTACGATTCTATCCATGTGAATGAATGTGTCGAAGTTGAACATGGTAGAAACCACTTGATTACCAGTCAATGATGTGAATTATTAACAAGTGTGAGAGAAACCACCAGTAATGTCAATGGCTCTCAAAGCACTTAGTACAATCCATGAAATGTGAATAGATGAGCTGATGTCGAACATGTCATAGAATCCTTTGATCGAAGGTCAATGATGCAACTTGTCGTCGAAGGCGAGAAACTTGCCATTAGGGCATGAAGAGTCCAAGGTATTGACGATTTCTAGATCATATTTCTAGATAATGAGCTGAAGTCGATAGAAAGTGATCCGTCGTAGGCAAGCCCACAACACGAAATCATAGATCAAATTTTAAAGAAATATGTTTGGCAAGGACTAACTCAGGGATGGTCAAAATGGATGATAGATATTTTGCAGATGAATGGTTTGTTTGAATTGACCTCTCGAACACATAACAACACTATAGATGGTTTCGTAACAATTGACCCAAAGCTAATACCCAGAAATAGCTGAAGACTTTCAATATGGTTTGATTCACTGTTAGGCAACGGATTTCCCAACCCAGGTGAACAAAAAGTGTCGTGTTCAAGAGTGGTTAACTCCTTTTCTAAAACACAAAGTGTAACAAACGGGTTTATTTTTCTCTCTTTTCCCCCACCATTTCTGGCAAGTACCTCTTTATTTTTGACAAGCTAGAGGAGGATAACATTTGCTTGGTTATAAGCTCATCCTTCAGATGAATCTAACTTATTTTAAAATTTGAACCTTAAGAAGGAGTGGTTCGTTCCTATTTAAAATTGAACAGGTCCTTTACTGTTAAATTTTAATAAGTCCAGTATAGGAAAAACTCGGTGTTTTTCAATTTTATGGAGTCAGAAGAAAAACTTAAGGAAACTCCATGGTTGTCCTTTTTCGTAAATTTGTGTCCCCCAAGCCCGAAAAAGTATAAAATAATACTTGAGAGAACTGCTTGACCATTACGATCAAGGAATACTTTTCATAAATAGTGGCTTTGATCTGAAAAAGTAAAAAAGCGATCGAAAACACGTCGTTTTCTAACCAATATCGAACTTGAAACAACAAAAGTCCGACGATCTTTTCATGTTTATATGGTCAGAAAAGAGTTGTAAGTGTCAGCCTTTTAAATTCTGTTTAACGAGTTAAAAAGGAAAAACTCGGCAATCTTTTCATATTTTACGAGTCAGAAAAGAGCTTAAAGAGGACTCCAATGTTTCGCTTTTTCGTAAATTTTGGAAGAGTCCGAAAAAGTGAAAATGTATGCTCTTTGTTGAAAATGATCAATTTTCCCCGAAAAATCCAATATTCTGCACAAAAACTCAAAACATTACTCATACCTGTTTAAGATAAATAAAAATGCATAAAAAAGTTACATTTTTAAAGTGAAAAATAAATAAATTAAAAATTCATTTATTCAAAAAAACTTATAAAAAGGGCTTTTGTAAATTCATTTTTACCGTTTGATTTCAGAGTGAGAAGTGAGAGCTTTTGGGTAAGAAACTTCCTGTGAAGATTGCGGAAAATCTGTCCGTTGGAATCGAAAACCGTCAGCTCTTGGTAATCCACATCATCCCTATCTTGCATTTCAACCGTTTAAATTTCAGTTTAGGGCTTTAAAATTAATGTTTAAAGGAAAATTTGATTTAGAAAAACGTTTGTGGGGATCCGCAGGTGCAATATGCGGCCCTTGCGGACCCCGAATTTTTCTACAAAGGAAAAAGCCGTGGGTCTGCACCTATTGCTTACGACAACTGCGGACCTACACACTATCTGTAACCAGCGGGTGCGGACCCTGCGAAATAGGTTTTAAAATTTCAAATTTCTCCATTTCTACCCAAATTTTTTTGAACTAAATTGTTCTAATACGTTATTTTGCAATGTAGGATATACAAAATGCTCATTTGGCGTGAACGCAAGCATGAGGATGTGGACCTTGCTGCAATAAATCATCAACCCATATTGGATGCATTGAGAGCATGCAGACTGTTTAAATTTTGGGCCATACCCGACATGAGGGCCCAAGTAGACTTCTTGCAATGGTTGGTAGACAGGTGGAACATATAGGACCAGTGTTTCATGATTGGTGGCCATCGGCTCGAAATTGAGCTAGAGGACATATATTTTTTGACTGGTTTGCCCAAGGGAGGCAAATGATTATCTCTTTTCGGGACTAGGCCAGGTGGCCAGTCTGTCGCTAGTCTCCCATTGGAGTTTTGTAATGATCAAACAGAGGAAAAACGGATCGATATGAAAACTATCGCCTGTCCTGAACTTAAGGTTATCGCGTTCACTGTCACCAGACTATGTGGTAGTGCAACATTGAATGTAGCTACTGATCCCAGATGCAAATGATAGTAGACTGTTATCGAGGTACCATCTTCAACTGGTGCGAAGCTGTGTTGGCGAATGTAAAAGGCCAACTAACTAGAGCAAAGAATGGACAACTAAAAAACTTTGGATACAGTTTCCTGGTTGTGAGTTTTGGTCTAGAGAGGGTCCCTATGTTGGTCCCACAATAGCTTTCTGTTGAGGTTGGTCTTCCTCGAGAGCCTAGGATAATGCGTTGGGTTGCAGTGATGGCCCGTCATCCTGAGGAGAGTTCAGAGGTTGTTCGATTTCCGCCTGAGTATTTTCGTTGGTTCAGGAACCAAATTTTTGTGATTCAGGATTTTTCATATGCTGGGATGGATTATCGTGGTGACCCAGACATGATTCTTCCACCAGGAGAGCAGTTGGATGATTAAGGTAAAATCATTTTCAACACTTTCTAAGTTTTAACTAAATTTTTTGTTTTTTAAATCGTCCAAAACTGATAATAAAAAGTTTTAAATGCAGATGTGGGTCCACGACGACTAGCTGCTCTCCAGCCTTATGAGAGGAGACACCCAGCTGCAGCAATACCGGCCCCACAGGACCAATCTACAGAGACCCTGACCGAATTGGAGAATCATCTAGAGCATTTGACAGTAGATATTCCAGAGACTGGCATAGATTATATCCCACTTAGGTTACAGCAATACGTGATTAAGGTCCCAGGACCTTTTAGGAGGTTCCTTTGTAGGGTGGCCCGAGCAGTGGTTTCTTATCATGATTATCACCAGGGATAGGATGATTGCTTTTGTAGACTCACATGACATTTTTATCTTTTTGTTCTATCATTTTTGTTGATCATAAGGTGTTTTTCAACCTGTGATCGAATATGATGTATATTTTGACACACTTTTATACTATGATATATCACTATTACTGGCTATCTTGTGTAACATATGGAATGTTTTAAATTTACTATTTTGATTATTACAAATGTCTATTTATCATACGAGAAGCAACTACATCTACTAATGTATTTAAATATCTTGGAATATGTTGATATTCAATGTAATCAAATTTACGTTCCAAGAGATGAACTCTCAAAAATAATCTTAATAACACTGGATTTCTAATGGCATAAACCCTGTTAAGCTTTAATTCAACGAGTTCAGAATCTAACCTAACAATCAAACTCTGAATCCCAAATGAGATGGATTCAGATAATAACTCAATCATTGCACTATACTCTGCAATGTTATTCGTTGTTTGACCGAGGCTTACCCCATGCATAGATACTAACTCATCAGAGGGTGAATAGATAACCCAAGCTGCGGAAGAAATGTTCTGTGTATTACGACAAGCACCATCAGTAAAACCAATGTATGTTTGAAGAGACGTCGACATCTGCAATATCAAGAGTAAAATCAAGATAACCAGGAATAATGATAAAAGCGCTCTCTAAACTAGGTACACATTTCTAATCTAAAACACACCATCTAGAAAGAAACTAATCTAACAAAAATCTCCACACCAAAATTTAAGCATAATATCTCTTCAGATAAAGCCCATTTTTGGGTTTACCCAAAGAGACACCGTCGAAATCTACCAATTCATAGGCCCCTTTTGCCAACTTTTGCTTAACAATATAAGGACCATGCCACATAGGTACAAATTTTCCAGCCCCTAGCTTATTGTTTGCTTGATCATATAGTAAGACTAGGTATCATTCTGAAAAATTACGAGGTGTAACATTTCGGTCGTACTGAGCTTTTATTCGTTTCAGATGAGTTTCGATTGCTAATGCAGCATCACGTCAATTCTCATCTATGAGCTAAGTACAACAAACGTTTCTCCTCTTCCGAAGTTGCTGGGAGTAATTCTATGGCTATTTACAATGACAAAATTTTGCATTTAATGGGTAACACTGCTTCCAAACCATAAACCAGTTGAAAAGGAGTGAAACCAGTTGATGTTTTTACTGAGGTTCAATATGCCCAAAGTGCTGAAAATAACATGTTTTTCCAATTTGACCTATGAATACCAATGATTCGTTGGATCATAATGACTATAAATTTATTGATAGCTTCAACCAGACCATTAGCCTATGGGTAATATGGAGTAGAACTATCGTGTCGCAGGCCAAGTTGATCTGTCAGTTTAGTCATCATGATGTTTCGAAAATGACTTCCATGATCAGTAATAATAGCTTGAGGAACACCAAATCTAGCAATTATATGATTCAAAACGAAAGTTGCAGCAGTTTTAACGTCTGCCGAAAATGTAGGCATCGCCTCGGCCCACTTAGTAAAATAATCTACCGCAAGGATGCCCCCCGGCTGAGTGAGGGTTACATGTAATAAAATCGATACCCCACTTTGCAAAAGGACCGACAACAATTATAGGGTGGAGAGGA
>APFE031429337.1:0-17566 GCA_000404065.3 Pinus taeda | reverse complement strand
AAGGGACTCAAAAGCATCGTGCTACCAAATGAATCCACCTCAGAATCGGAAGGTATGATCCAAGGATCATCAAAAGCGATGGTGTTCGATGAAATCATATGAATAGTTGCAATGGAAGGCGATAGATTAGGAGGAGGAAAGGAAAAAGTTCCTAGTAAACCAGAATCTTTAATCAAACCTACCCCAACATCCTTGTAAGGGATAGTTGTTTTACCGACATGTTGTATACTATTTGAAGAGGTTGGGTCGGATGAAAAATAAGTCAGCTGGTCTATCGTAACAATATTTCCATTATGAGGAAACTTGATAAGCCGAAAGACTGATGAAACAATAGCAGTCATAGCGTAAGACCAACTGTGACCCAAGAGAAGGTTGTAATTTAGAGGGGCATCAACCACTTCCACATCTAGATTTACAATTTTGCCTTCAACCCCTATAGGTAAATCCTGCAAAATGCCAAAAGGATGGAACCCTCGGCCATCAAAAGCCTTTAGAATCGTCAGAGACTGATTGAGTGTTGGAGAACCAAGCGATCTCCAACACTGGATCGACATAATACACGTAGAAGCTCCCTCATCAATCACAGTCCGAAAGCAAGGTTTGTTTTTGACTAACGCTGGAATCTGGAAAGCCATTTGATGAGGTAGGCGAGGTGTACTATTTTCTAAATCGTATATTATTAGGTTCGAAGCCTGAATATCAATAGCTCCTATAGCCGACAATAGTAATTTACGCTGTGCTCGGCATGATTGGAGCACCTCCAAAGCCAACATTGCTGAAGGGGAAATAGCTAAGTCTTCAACAATGTTATAATTCTGGGCAGCTCTCGCATGTGGATTGAAAGCTGACTTCCGAAGTATACTTTTAACAGGCAGTTTGATTACTAAGTCAGGGTTAGGTTTCTCAATCTAGCGGATCAGAACTAGAAGGAGTTGAAGTTGATGGGTTTGAATTAGAAGATTGTGCTTCTTTACCACCAACAGGATTTTTACTACCATAATCTTGTGATCGCGTCGCAATCCTGACATGGGACATCTTCATAATGGGTTCTTCTGAGGCATTTGAGGAAGAACCGATCATCTTATTATCTTGGCTAGGAAAAGGATCCTTCAAGACAATAGGCATTTGAGAACCTTTGACGATTTTCGAAACCTCAGCTCGATGTGGGCAGTCTCTTGCAAAATGCTCCTCGTCACAAATGAGACAAGGATAGCGAGGTTTACATTTCTCGTCAGTAGATTCATTTTTATCTGATTTCTCTTTTGAGTTTTGTTTATTTTTCTTCTTCCCCTTCTTTTTACCACCGAATTTGGATTTGGCTGTAGATGATTCTACAACATGGATATCGGCAGGAATTTCAGCGGAAGAGTCTCCTGTCGGGGAATCTGGTAAAGTTATAATAGGAGAAGAATTCTTTGAAGATTTCTTCTTGCTTTTGGTACTAACTGAACCAATCATACCATCAGCGACATGAGACCCTGAAGGAGCTGTAGTTATTTGATTATGTTTCAGAAGGTCGGCGATTTTTTCATGTAAAGTACCTGACTGTGTATAAACAAGGTCAAGGTACCGAGCCTGAGAAATTACTTGCTCTTCAGTAACAACTCCTTCCTTAGCTACATCTTCAGTGATTTTAGGTAATAATGATTTAACAAACCATTCTGCTAAAATTTGATCCAGAATAAAAACTTTCACTAAACGCCTTCTATGTCGCCATTCATGAATATGATCAGAAATATATGTGGACATTGCTTGTTTTAATGAAGTTAATAATTCCGTGCCATTGTCATATCTGAAAGGAAATTGAAAATGAGTTAAGAAAGAAGTGGCTAGCTGACTAAAATTGTAAAAAAAGCCTTGTGGTAACTCAATGTACCATTTAACAGCAAGACCAATCAGAGTGCATTGAAAAAGACATAAGCGAATTGAATCATCGATAATTGAATTAGATGCACACCAGAGGTGATAAGTCATCACATGATTTGACAGATATTCTCCTGAATTACCCGCAAATTTCGGGATATCACTGGCCAACTTATTAGGCATTGGCGGCCAATACGGAAGATAGTAAATTGGATCGTTCGTAAGGCGCGACAAATCAGGTAAATCCAACATTGCAATAAAAGGTAACTGATGGTTAGGGTCGCGAAAACCTTGGGTAACAAGACTATCCCTAGGAGGAGGATATCCAAGATAACCTGGAATTGGATTTGCATTAGGAATATTATATCCTCCTAGAAAACTAGGATTAACCGAACCAAACTGGGGTTGTAGAGGCTGTTGATAAGTATAGCCAGGGTACGACTGATATTGATAAGCTGGGTTTTGTATAGTAGGACCGAATTGATACTATCCCCGGTACGGTTGATAAGTAAATTGCGGTTGACTTGTGACAACCGTACTTGGACCAGGCTATCCTACAGGCATCTGGACTGAAGTCTGAACCATAGGTCCTGACTGTGGTAAAGAGGCTTGAGGAATTTGCACTGATGCAGGAACAGTAGAAACCAGAGCTGCTGATACTCTAGAAGTAGGTGGGGTATATTGAACAGAAGTTGTGGTAGCTGTAGCAGCAATTTGAGGCGGAGTTCGAGGTGAACTAGGCCCAGGCTAATGAACTACACCAGGTGTAGAGGTTTGAACATTAGGCTAGACAGGTTGCTGGGTTGGACCAGAAACCAAAGGTTGTCCAGATTGAGTTGAGAACTGCACATTAGGTTGCAAAGTCTGTTGAGTTTGAGATGGATCCTACACCATGTTCATTCCAGGGTATGGACCCATAAAAGGTTGAGCATATGAAGGGCCATAATCGAGTTGAGCATAGGGCTGATAATTAAATAGTATATTTCCAGATCCTTGTACAAATGGTTGACCAGAAGGTGGTTGGAAACCTTGAGTTGGGTACTGAGCTTGAGGTTGATAACCTTGAGGCACGTACTAAAACTGGGGTTGACCTTGAGGTATATATTGAAATTGGGGTTGAATTTGAGGTATGTACTGGGTCTGAGGTTGACCTTGAGGTATGTACTGTCCTGAAGGTATGTATTGTCCTTGAGGTTGCATCCCAGGTGGTAACTGACTACCTTGAGGTTGTCCCCCAGGCGGTAATTGAGAACCTTGAGGTTGCCCCCCAGGCGGTAACTAACTACCTTGAGCTTTCCCTCCAGGTGGTAATTGACTACCTTGAGGTAGCCCTCCAGGCGGTAACTGACTACCTTGGGGTTGTGGATTTGGAATAGTACCAGGCATCATAAGAATTTATTCTACGCTCAACGGTTGAGTCCCATTATTACCAGTTGATATCTCATATTCAATTGGTTGAGGAGATGCTCCTAAAAAAGTACCAGTGAGTGATTGATACCCCGAAGGAACAGAAGGACTGCCATATAAAAATGTTTCCGGTGTTTGGGAAAACATAGATGACCGTTTCAACATATTCAAAGGAGGATAATAACCTCTGGGCATAGGATGAAAAGGAATTCGAGGTGGTGAAAAACTAAGACCCTTGTTTTCTAAAAAAATTGTCAATGATACGTACCAAGCATCACTCCTAAAAGGACTGTAGAAAATTGATTCACGCTCCCTAAGTTCTAAAGTTGGTTGATTTTTAGGGAGAGTTATATCTTCGTCTGGACTAACAAGTTCTTCAATAGAAATGAGTCCAGAAGCAAGATTTTGGGTAATGATACTTCCTACCCTGGGTGAACCAGGACCACTAGAAGTTGGAGAAGAAAATCCTAAAGATGGAGTAGCAGCAGGTTCAGTTTCAGGCTTAGAAATTTTAGGTTCTTCAGCTAATTCACTGGTAGGAGAAATACTACCAGTAACTTCGGAAAATGAAATTGGTTCATAAATATACTCTGTTGCTTGAACTTGATAATCAGGATGAACAATTAAAGATGATTCTCCGGCTTTTGGCGACCGAACTCTACTATAACTAGGTGATACACGAGCTCGTATCCCTTCAAGCTGGCTTGGTGTATACTCGAGAGGTTGCCCCCAAAATCTATGGGATTGTCTTGGTAATTCAACCACGATTAAATATTTAATTACTCACACGCAAACAAAGAAAATCTCAATATAACCACCTAAAGTCTCTAAAGAACCAAACAATTGAATCACACGCCTAAAAAATCTAAGAGTTCAAACCACACACAAACAATAATTTTCTGTACCAAAAACACCAGTTGGTGATGAAATCCAACGTCGTAGAATTTAATACAGAAAGGGCGGTTGGAACAGTTACCCCGACAACCTGCTTAATGAAATAGTCTGGCACAAGTTTCTTCACAAAACCGTCTCAAGTGAAGAGAACCCCCCAGAGAGTCCAATTGAGTCTAGTCGACGCCTACTCCAAGTATAGTGAGACATGTCCTTCACCCTCACCTTAGGAAATAATCTTAAGTTTATGGACACTAAGGTTACCAACAACAATAAATACAACTAGGGGAACAATCTATGATTGGATCTACGCGCAAGGGAAGAGTAACAAAACTCAATCCCCTTGAAGGCTCCTCAACATGATCAATCCGAGGTTTATCAACAAGTGACCCCAGGCTCCTCGACAATGGTTAATCTGAGGTTTATCGTTTATAATATGCGCAAATCTTCTATCTTTCCCAATGAGACAGACTTGATTGTCTCAAAGGTTCGGACATGATCTCGTGATTGACTCCTTTAAGAGAAGCTTCCCAGATTATATCAATTACAATTGGATTTATTTCCTACCGCAAGATATAGCTACTTGCTTGTTTTAACTATCTTGGAGAGTTAATTACCCCCTACTCCAAGATACTAGCCTAAGCTATATTGGTGATAAGAGCCCTAGAAATAAAAAGATTGCTAGATCAATTTTAATCAAGCGTTAATTTAATGGGTTGTTTCTTAATTCAATAGGTATGGAAATGAAACTTTGATGGTGTGAAGAGTTGACTCCAAAAACACTAAAAATGCACCTAAAACGATAAACAATTCGTTTTTCCTTCAATGAATTTCTAGATAAAAGGAAGAGTTTGAGAATGCAATTCTTAGAAAAACAAATCTTTCTTTCAACATGTAAATGAAAAGAAAAACTTTTTGTCTTTTTTAATAAGAACTCAAAACGAGGCTACTAATTATGCTCACAATAAATCCCTTTCTTTTTCAACACTCAAAAACTACAAAAAATGATTCTTTCAAAAGAGATCCTACAATTTCTAGAAAACACTCAAAACTATAAAAACTAATCTTGAGATCTAAAAATTTCTAAAAACCTAATGTATAAAAGCTTAAATTCTTTTTGAGGATGTTTTACTTAGTTATTCAGTAAACTAAGGATTAATTCGTTCAGAATACCAAATCAATCAAAAAACATCCAAATGTGTTTTCTTTTATAAAAATGAAATTCAAAACTTATAACCAAGTTCGTTCAAAGATTTGCAAAGAGAAAAGTAAATCTATTTCTCACCAAGGGAAGATTTCACAAACTAGTCAGACTCATCAAGAAGACAAAAGACACCAGGGTAATCTAAGGTTTCTTAGACTTCTGATCTTTGAGTCACTACAAAGACCAAGTGAAAACTAATCCAGGCATGCAGAACTTCTAGAAAATCATCTATAAAAAAAATACCAATGGAACTTATTCACAAGAGATTTTTGACAGAACACATGAAAATCTGGGTAGACACTAAAAGTCATAAATAAAACCTAAACTTAACTGGAAGAAAACATTTTAGGTTTTTCAAAAATTTTGACAGGGTCCACAGGCTTCCAGAAGAACCAGATGCGGTACCGCTCTGTGTACTAAAGGAAAAGTGCGGAGATGCCCGCACTGTATGTAAAAAGAAAGTGCGGTCCTCTAAAAACTTAGACAAAACAAAAAATAATCTAGATCCTAAAACCTACCCAATCCAACACACATCAAGCAAAAACCAGAAACGAGGACACGTTTCTCAAGTCAAAGACAAAGGAAAACCAAAAACCAAATTCAGATCCCTGGTGGAGTCGCCAATTTGTTGGCCAGATAAATCGATCTTGTGGACAAGGCTGATCTCCCTAGTATAAAAAAATATCTAGCAACAAGTAGGACAAGCAAATCTATCTTTCTCTAAACATATATGATTCATAACAAAAACTATAGAGGTGTTTAGACCCTACCTTAAGTCCAACGCTAGTTTGTAGCAGCCATCCTTCAACTGTCCGAAAGAGTTTCCTTTTGAGAACCTGTCACAAACAAGCACACATCAAATAACACCTTCATAGCTAATATAATAAATCATGTTCATTATGGTGATCAAGGAATCCGTAAAATAAACCATAAAACACAACTTGTTGAGAAAAATAAACTTAATTGTATTAACTTTAACATAGAATAACCTTACAAGCTTTGGTTCCTTGATGTTGTACAAGCTCTTCCCAGGGTTTGAAATAGAAATATCCTTTACTTTGACAAGCCTCACACTCTTCCAAATGAGATCAAAGAGGTATGTAATCTCTCCTCACAAAAGCTCAATTAGGAAGACTAAGTTCCAACAGCATTTCACCTCAAAAATATTTAGCTTTCAACCTCTCAAGTAACCAACCCAATGCTTCATTTTATAGTGCAAAGGAAGGAGGTTACAGGTCCACCTATGAAAGGATAGAGTCCTCCTTCAAAGGGATAAGCTCCTCACATCAAGGGGTTAGCTCCTTAAGGTATAGGATGTGAACCTTAAGGGAGCGAACTTGCCACCTCAAGATTCCTTCCAGAAGCTTCTAGAAATGACTCAAAATGAGTTTTTAAAAATAAACTTGCGCCTTTTTGACTTTTACAGGGGTCCACACCCATAACACAGAGACAGAACGGTCAGGTGCGCAGCGAACATGACCTTTAGGTGCGGGACCGCAGGTAATGCTAAGAGAAAGTGCGGAACCAGAGTTTTAAAGACTTTTGAGGGATTTCTCTTATTCTCAAGGCTTGATATGAAGAACTGAGGCTTAAGACTTGCAAAGGAGGAAAGTATGAGTGATAATGGACTCATGCAGATTGCAGAATGTCAAGGTGACAATTTTTGTGCAACATTCATTTTAATCTTTCTTGGAATATACATTCCTCTTCATCATGAGGTGTTCTTGTTCCACCGGTCACCAGTTTGCAAGTCCCACAATATCTTAAATCAACAACAGTATTGATGGAATGCTAGGGCGATGGGTTGGTAGGTGTATCGTTTGGGTTGTTACTGAAGGTGATGGATGCAAAAAATAATGACCAAGGTTTGCACCTTACCAAGAGTTTTTAATGAATCTTAGTTTTAGAGACAATGACTAGTATATTAATGGCATTTTTATGTAGTTCTTCAGTCTCTAAGGTGGCTATAATTTCATATTTGGATCTTGATGAAATGATCTACCCATGGAGATCCTTGCTTGTAAAAGAAACATGGGTAGTGGGATGTGTAGGGTGAAGTGGAATGCTCCCAACATAGGGAAGGAGGGACAACATATAGTAAAGCTCCCAAATCCCTATCAAGACAAATATCAATTATGAGATTTGTTTCAATCCTTGTTTAAGATAATCCTTAAAAAAATCACTTCTTGTTTGGTTTTTTCCCCTATTTGTGTTTTTCATAGTCCTGAATAACATTATTTAACATGATCAACTCTTAATAAACCTTGTTCATGCCAAAAAATCCTTTCATGGAAAACAAGAATATTGTACTCACAATGGGTGGCTTGTACATACTCAGGATTTATTGTGGTTTGAGTCTAGCCAGTGCTTTATGTTGATTGGACCCCTTCCTCCAGTGGTTTATACTATGTGATTCCAAATATTGTGACATCCAAATCATAACTATGTTCTACAACAGGGATTTTTGTAGTGCAGTAGGTCCTACCTACCTTCTATAGTGGTAGAAACTAACTACAATGAAAGCTTTCTATCCATCTCCTAAGGTGCCACAAGTTTTTTCTCGTGTGCAAGCTGGAAGCCAATGCCACACTGATAGCGGTAGATTGTTCTTTTGTAATGGAAAAGGGCTTGAATTTTGTACTAAGCTACCCTTTGTTTTTATTTATATTTACGCTTTTATTTTTTCCGTGGAGAAAATTCATAATTTTCATTAATTTCAGAAAATTACATGTTGTAGATGCTAAAAGCATATGCAAAAGTGTGGGCAAAGCCACTTACAAAAAAATACTCCAAATGAAGTATTCCAGAAAAGCCCTCAGACAGGGCAGCAAGCAAATGGGTATGTATACCCCAGCAAGTCTGCAGAAACAGTGCCCAAAATAAACCTGTAGAGGATACCCAAACCCATTACAATAAACAACAAATAAAAACTCTTGAGGAGAGAAAACGAGAATAGTAAGCTATAGATCTGGCCACCCAAACAAGTAGAAGAGGCATGAAATGAGGAAGAGAGCAGCCAGGGTAGCCACTCCTCCCCCGCCCCCTCAAAACTCTCCTCTTGAAACAGATGAAACCAAAGGTAGAAACAAAACTGCCCCATACTTCCTTAGCAGCCTGCAGAAACCCCAGCAAAACTAGCCATGATGAAGCAGCACGAAATAATGCAAAGACAGTCACCTCCACACCCCAGTTCCCTCAATGCTCCAAATAATCGCAGTGGATAAGCCAACAAGTGACCAAAAACAACACCATCTGCCGCAGCAAAGGAACCCATCCGGTCCCAACCAGAGTAGAGGTGAGTCCAGGGGCAGAGGCGGCTAGGGCAACCACCTCACCCCTGTGCAATGTAAACCTAAAGACCAAAATTTCCCCGCTCCCGCTCCGTAGCTCAGTTCAGAAACGCCAAAGGCCTTCTCCTTGGCTTGTCCACCAAAGCAAAACGGCACAGAAGGGATTCAAGCTATAGACCTCCGAAATATACAAACACAGACTCTCTTCTCAGCCTCCCGGCTCTATACTCGTTGCAAGTCGTCTCGGTACTCTTCCGTTGTTCTCAAAGCCAAAGATGAGTGGTCCTCCAACCCGGGTTCTCAGAGCCGAAGATGAGATAAAGTCGTGAGCCCATCCCTTCAGTTGAAAATGAAATTGTGGGCCTGACCTCTTCTTTCAACTGAAAATGAAACTCAAAATTGCCCTCACTATCAGCCTCACTCCACGCGTAAACCCTCAGCATTCATGCTCCTCACACAATGCTCAACGTTCAGCCCTCACCGCTTCGTTTCACAACTCTTCACAATTCCTTGCAGCTCCCAGCACTCCCCACAGCTTCACACCATATTTATGCTTTTATATATGGAATATATGTATATATTTATAATCAATATTGTGGTATCTTTTAATTAATAACAATTATAACATAGGGTGGGGTATCTAAACCTTTCACATCCTTTGAGGACGATTGTTAAACAAAAAATTATATGAATGTGCAAGTATGCTTGATTTGAGCATATAATGATACTGATCCCTTTCACATGGCAATAGGTTTGCAGTGTATTGGAGCTTATGCAGAGTCAAAGAGGTGACAATCTGAGATTTGAGGTTATTTTTTGAGTTATTTATATCTTGTTTGTTCTGATTATCTTTCCTTTGTTATATATTTACCCAAAATACATACCACCCAAAAATAAATTACTGACGACATAAATGGACACTTTGTTATCCTCGGCCTTTATCAGATTGAGGGGAGCTTGGGCCTTCAATTTCCCTTGGGTCGTAAAGTTAATCAGGTTTGTCTTCCTTTGGCATAGCTTGGAGTAAGTTCTCAGTTCCTTGATTATTAGAAGCCATGGAGAGATTCCATTTGCTGAGTGAAAATCAAGCTTCATATCTTATTGCATTCAATTTACGTTGTATGCAATCTATGTTTATGGGGAAATTTTATGCTCATTAGATTGATATTGTATGGTTCATGCTTGTTCCGAATCAGAAAATCTAGGAAATTGCCATCAAAGTACTACAATTGGCTTGATTGATCTCTTTTTAACAATGTAAGACTCTCCACTTTTCTTTAACATCAATGTTTCCTATAGCAACTCTGCCCCTGATTCCTGTAAGATTGCGTGAAAAAGAGTGTCTAGGGATTTGTTATGAATAAGAGTTTTCTAGTGTGAGCAGCATGTCTTAATGATATTAAAATAAGAAATGATCCTTGTAGCCCCAGATCATTCAAATTGACTCCAACTACAAGAAAAAGTAATAGCTCAACATAGGGTGATTGACTGAAACAAATTTTTATCCCTTCCAGAAATAAGAGAAATTGTAAACTGCCAAACCACTAACCAAATTTTCAAAGGAAAAAAGCTAGAATTTGAGGACATGTCTTACCATGTTTCTGGAATTGGAATATAAGGAAGAAGTTTCAAACATCGGAGAGGGGCAGTTTCCTTGAGCGATAAACACTTCCCACTGAGATTCCTCCAATTTTTCATGCGCCGAGGCTGTTCTGAACCTCCATCTTCCATATTTGAATACATCTGTTTTGGGTGCATTTGGAGCTTTAGGGGAGGGAATGAGGAAAGTAGGGATTCTACCTCTAGAAGGCACTCAAAGATATAAGTGATAAAAATCAATGAATAATGAAACACCTATAGAGACCACAAAACAACAAACATAAAACCATAACCCAACTTGAATTTTTCTATTGCAAACAACCCTTGAATGAAGCTCCTTGATCTACCATTCCCAAGGTGTTTGACTAGCTTTTCTGAATTGAATACTTCAAATTGATTGTTGTTCACATTAATTTTCACCTTATTTTGAATTTAGGGGACCATTCTAAAGATTTACACCTTCTAAAAAAGAGGATGTCTAGACTTCCTTTCTATTTAGGAAGTCACTATCACAAGCTTTATAGCTTGTCTTCATAAGAGTATTATCTATCAAATCTCCATAGCTTCCCGACTCCCTCTTTCCTCTACATCAACGAGATTTCTTTATTTCAAGGTCTCATGGAGCCACCTTCTCTTTTCAATCTTGTGACATGATCGAGGTCACCTTTCTTGCTCATCACTTTCATCATGAAGGCATTGAAAGTGATCTTCATTTGACCTTAAGGTTATCTTCTTGTATTGCTACCATCCAATTCTAAGATGATTATATCTTGTATTTATAGTTGCCAAGTACCAGATATTGAGCTTCCCATAATAGATTCCATCCATACTATTGAACTTGCCTCAATTGTCATCATGTATTCCTGCAACATTCTTCTAGGTAGAATTTTTTTTTATTAACTAGATAACCAAACCATAAACAAATTAGACTTACCTCACCATGATGAACTTCTCATCGACATCCTCATAGACCATCTCCACTTGAAAAACTTCTTTCATGCATTAGAGTGCACAGGGATTGAACTTGATTTCTAAGTTACAAATTTTATTTTGGAGACTACATTGGATGTTACTCATTACAATATATATTCTAGAGAAAGTCTTAAATATTTGAAGCAAGTCAACTCTTATTCTTTTCAAGAATCATATATCCATATACTTAAGCATATTTTATGATAAACTTTGTTTTTAAAAGATTCTATACACATGAATCTTTATCCAAAGTTTTATATCTAGTATTCATTCTTATGCTTTCAACCAATCATCTAGCCTGCATCTCGACCTATTGCATTCTTCCATTCCTTTACCAGTATTGGTTCCACATTACATGGAATGTATATTAACTTTGTCATAGTGATTTTCTTAAGAACCTTCCATAATGACGGTTCTTCCAAGATCATGATGATCCATCTAAGCAAGATGACTTCCTCTAACATAATGTTAGATAATGCCTGGATTGATCCGAACTTAAACAAGAATGCAATAACTTTCAACTATCCTCAGAAACATAGAGATGCAACAGAAAAACACTTCATTTCATTAATAGAAAAATATTGAATTATGCTTACAAACAGAATGGAAATAAGATAGCTCGGACAATGGTAGCTTATCTCTAAGAAGAGATGTGGTGGCTAAATGCCTCTGAAAGTTACAATGAGGCTCAAGGTCCTTTTTATTATTGAACAATAAGATAAAACCCTAAACAACCAACCCTAACCTAAGGAGATGTAGCACTAAGAGTTTATGGACCCCGTTGGGGTTAGTTGGGCAACCAACTTCCCAAGGTCATAACTTGGTCATATTATCTTGGTTTGACACGTATGATACCTCATTGGAAACACATCTATGAGGAATAAAACTACTAGTGCAATTACATTTATAATTGCTGAATTAATTTTGCCAAAAAAGCCGATTAGGGCCTCAAAATGGCTCCAGAAGTTTAGGACCCGAAAAACTGCCAAAAATAGTAAATTGTGCTACAATTGAGGAAACTGAAAAACTTAAAGAAATAATGGTGAGGGTCCAAGTGGAATAGGTGGGTGGCCACCAATATCCACCTGGATCAATCCTCCCCCCTTAGGAAGAAATGGTCCCCATTGCGTTGAGTTCCTCCACGAGATGAGGAAACTTTTGCTGGACTTAGTCCCTGGTGAGCCATTTGCCTTGGTGAAGGAGTTGGCCTACTTTGACAACTTGATATAGTTGTATCCTTTGTTTCCGAGTGTTCTTGATCTTTGTGTCCATGATCTGATCAGTTGTGTCCTGTTCTATGCAGTCCAGGTTGAGCTCTATTGGTGCAAGTTGTTTTACAATGTCAAATGTGTCCAACAGTGGTGGAAAGTATGGCTGAAGGTGATCTACATTGAACACTGGGTGCAGACTAAGGAATGATGGGATGCTGAGCTCAAAGGCATTGTCCTTGACGACCTGGGTGATGATGTATGGCCCATATCGGAGCGAGCGAAGATTGCGGTGGGGTCCAACAAGGCCCTCCTTCTGCAAATGTAGCCAAACTTTGTCGCCCACATGGAATTTGTGTGGCACTCGATGTTGATCATGGCACTGCTTGTACTTAGCATTAGATCTGTCCAATATATCATGGACCTATTGGCAGATGTGTTGAATGTTCTAAATGAAGTTGTTAGCCCTTTTAGCATCGGACTGCACGTGAGCCAAATCTACCTGAGTGGCTCCAAATGGTATGGCCACATCAATGGGGCATAATGGCTGAAATCCTAGCCCTATCTGAAAGGGATTGTGGCCCATTGAGTTGTGGAGAGATCTCTTGTAGCTATAATGGACATAGGTGAGACTTTCATCCCATGTGCATGGATGCTTCGAGTTGTACATGCACATAATTTGTACGATCATCGTGTTGACAACCTCTGTTTGATCATCAGTTTGGGGATGGAAAGCCGTGGACTTAGTGAGTTTTGTATCCAACATCGACCAGAGACTTGAACAAAATGCACTCAGGAATCTGTTGTCCCGATCTAAGATGATGGGTTTTGGGATCCCAAAGTGTACCCACACTCGTTCAAAGAAGAGCTTAGCAGTGGCCTTTGCTATGATACTCTTCTTGCAGGCCTCCATGATGGCGATCTTAGAGAATCTGTCAATGACCATGAAAATGTAATCATATCCATGCTTAGTAGAAGGAAGGCCTGACATATAATCCATGGAGACAGATTCCCAAGGCCGACTAGGAGTAGGTAGAGAAGAATACATGCCTTGCTTCTTGATGGTTGGTTTGGAAATGGCACAGGCGGTGTAGGATCTAATGTACTTCCCAACATCCTGACGAAGTTCAGCCAATAAAAATACTTCTGCAATATCGCCACAGTTTTCTCTACTCCGAAATGCCCAACAACCTGACTGTAGTGCGCCTCCCAAATCATCTTGGCACACTCACTTGAAGGAACACATATGTGTCCCAAGTGGCATAATAGTGCATCTCAAAGGTGAAAATTTGGAACTTTCTTCCCTTCCAGGAGTGTCTGGTATATGCTGTCGAATTTTGGATCACTCTTGTAAATATGCGGCCACCCCAATGTCTCGTGCCCACGGGAGTTGAGCACAACGATTAGCACCATGACCGGTGGTCAGCTGAGGTAATCAACAACATTATTGGTGCATCCCCTCTTATACTTAATGTTCAAATGGAAGTGTTATAAATAGGTGGACCATTTCTTATGATGATTGTTCTACAACTTCCCTTGTGTCTGTATGAACTGTAGAGGTTGGTGGTCTGTGTGGATGACCATTTCCTTCCCCAAAATGTAATGCTTCCATTGACAACATGCTTGAAAAATGGAATACATTTCTTTGTCGTAAGTGGGGTACTTTCAGATTGTTTCTAAAAGTGTCTCACTGTGGTAAGCCACTGGATGCCCATGTTAAGTAAGAACTGCACCAATAGCATAGTTGGAGGCATATGTCTCAATCTCAAATGGTTGTTTCAGGTCTGGTAATGTGAGCACTGGTGCAGAACATAGGCATTTCTTCAACTCGAAGAACACCCGCTTCTGTGTTTCCAACCAAAAGAACTTGGCTTTCGCTCTGCCCTTGGTGACTTGACTTAAAGGCCAAGTGATATGAGAGAACCCCAACATGAACCTACAGTAGAAATTGGCAAGACCCAAAAGGATGCGGAGCTCTGTTAGAGTGGTTGGGGTTGACCAATCCCGAATGACTTGTATCTTGGACGGGTCCACATGTACACCCTGATCATCAATGCTGTACCCCAGATATTGAACCTAGGTTAGGCCAAAGGTACATTTCTCCAATTTAGCACACAACTTGTGTTGTCGAAGGGTTTGAAGGACCCTTCGAATATGGTGGAGGTGCTCTTCCCAACTCTGGTTGAAGATCAAAATGTCATCTAAATACAACACCACGGATGCATTGGTGAAGGGCTGCAAGATGTCGTCCATCAGTCCATGAAGGTTGTAGGGGCTTTCATCAATTTGAATGACTTGACTAACCATTCAAAAAGGCCCTCCTTGTATTTGAAGGCAGTCTTACACACATCGGAGGGTTCAATAGGCACCTGGTGATAACATCATTTTAAGTCAATTTTGCTAAAATATTTGGCCCCCTTGAGTTGGTCCAGAAGGTCATCAATCTGTGGGATTGGGTACCTATTCTGGACAATGATCTTGTTCAACGCCCGATAGTCAATACAGAGCCTATAGGTCCCATCCTTTTTCTGTACCAATACAATCAAGCTCCCATAGGGTGATGAGCTTGGCCTGATGTGCCCTTTCTATAGTAGTTCCTAAATCTGCCTCTTGATCTCATCATTCTCCAAAATATAGCGTCGATATATCGGTCCATTGGGTAGCGGCACGCCCAGGTCAGATCGATGGAGTGCTTGACCTGATAATGCAGAGGTACCCCTCTAGGTGAGGCGAAAATGTCCCTGTACTCCTCAACGACCTTGTCCATTTGTTGCTATTGTGCACAGGAGTCCTACCTGGAAGCCATGGCCACACCATTCTTCTTGCCTTGGGGGTGAATCATAGGGAAAACAAATTTCCTGGTTTGGGAAATGATCTTACTACATTGCTTTGCGTGATCAAAGAGGTGGTGGTAGGCGGGGCTACCTCTGGTATCCTGTACAACTTATTAGCCAAAGTAATAATCACAGAGCGAGGTCTAGACTCATATACATCATGTCGCTTCCACAAGTATGGTTGTCCCAACAATACATCAGAAACTTCAAGAGGAGAAACGTCACACAATACCTCATCCATGAAGGGCTTGATGTTATAGGGAAGGCGACATTGATGGCTTACGCGAAGATCTCGTCCTTGGTGAAGCCACCCAATGGTGTATGACTGTGGATGTGCTGTAGTCTTTAGGCCCAACTGCTTGACGAATTCTGTTGAAATGAGGTTATTTTGGCTCCCTTGTTCTGTGGTTTGGGGGCGCCTTTTCCTTGCTTTGGATTCACGGATCCAAAGTCCCACTTCTTCTGTTTAAACTCCTGCTCAATCTTTATAGCGTACCTATATGCCGTGCCGAGCGAGGAAATGTCTAGGAATTCCACTCATCCTGGATGTACTTGTGTAGATAGCCGTGGTACTTGAGCACCAAATGCCGCTCAGTATCATTGATACCCAACTTCATGCGAAGGGTATGAAAAGTATTTGTGAACTCCGACACATCTTGGTCTCTTCCCTACCATAGTGTGGTCCACTTTATGTATTTATCTTCATAGCTCCCGACAGGGTAATACTGTTCCTTGGTAGCATCTTGGAAAGAATTCCAAGTGGGTGCATTTGAAAACAACGAGGGTTCACTCTCGTCCTTTTGTTCATAGTAGGTTTCCCAGCAGTCCTTGATGTGTGGGGCAACTTTGAGAAGTGCAAACGTAATCTTTTCCCGATCGGAAAAGTCATGAACTGAAAAATATCCTTCCAATAAATTTAACCATTTATCTATGGCATTTGCATCTATGAGGCCCTCGAATATGGGAATATCGAAGTTAACTTGTACCTTAAAAGGAGTGGCTCCTCTAGAGTGGTTGCTGGATGAAGATGTATCACCTGTGGGTAGCCGTCGAAGGATCTAGGCAAAGTTATCCATCATCACATCCCTCTGTCGCTCGAGGGCTTCTTCGAGCAACATTTTGAAAGGATCTCCTACCCCCTTGTCTTTTTTTTCTTCCGCCATGGGAGGTCTTCGGGTTTTGTGAGGCTGATCCTGCAATAGTTCAACCATATCGAGCCCTAACTCCTTATACCCTAACCTCATTGGGGACATGAAAAGAAAAACAGAGAAAGAGCAGACTGCTTTGATACCACTAATCTAAACTTAAAAATGAGCACAACAACTTACAAATATACTAAACACAGAGATGCAGCAGAAAAACACTTCATTTCATTAATAAAAAAATATTGAACTACGCTTACAAACAAAATGGAAATAAGATAGCTCGGGCAATGGTAGCTTATCTCTAAGAAGAAATGTGGCAGTTACATGCCTCTGAACTGAGTTACAATGAGGTTGAAGGGCCTTCTTATTATTGAACAATAAGAGAAAACCTTAAACAACCAAAACCCTAATCCGAGGAGATGTAACACCAAGAGTTTATGGGCCTCGTTGGGGTTAGTTGGGCAACCAACTTCTCGAGGTCGTAACTTGGTCATAATATCTTTGTTTGACATGCATGATACCTCATTAGAAAGATCTCTCTGAGGACTACAACTAACGATGTGATTACCTTTATAATCACTAGATTAATTTTGCCAAAAAAACGTCGTTTAGGTCCTTAAAACGGATCTGGAAGTTTATGACCCAAAAAACTTCCAAAAATAATAAACTGTGCTACAATTAAGGAAACTGAAAAACTGAAAGAAACAATGGTGAGGGTATAAGTGGAACACGTGGGTGGCCACCAATATCCACCTGGATCATGGATGATCAATATGAAAAATGGTATATTATGCATCTATCTAGATGATTTCTATAAAGCAACTTAATCATACAAATTCTAGATATGATACTATCGTATACTTCTTTCTATAGGTTTTAACCCCGTACAGAAATTACCTGCATACGAATTGTAAATCACAGGAAAAATAAAAATGCGAGAGCAGAACACATAAAACACATATACACAGAGATTTCCCACTGGATCTCAAAACCGAGACTGGCAGCTTGATTTTTCATTATGTTCCTTTCAATGTTACAATACACATTTATACATGCTGAAGCATCCAATACCATGGACTGAAAACCATCACGTCCAAAACCATGGACCGAAAACCATCGCGTCCAAAAAACATGTGCAAAAATCATGCACAAA
>APFE031429336.1:0-14700 GCA_000404065.3 Pinus taeda | reverse complement strand
GCAATTTCAACAGCGAAAGGCTGTGTTTTCGTAATCCAAGGTTTGAGTCCAATGGAAGTCTCCAATTTTGAGATTAATCTGGTCCATGAGACCTTTGCTCATGTCTATTTCTGCACAAATTCTGGCAAAGGTGTATATGCCTTTTTCCCCTCTAGTGATGTCTGTGTCTAGAAAGCGGCCTAGAGAATCGCCAATCCCTTGGAATACAGCAAAGTGCCATAGATGCGTTGGGAGGTTTGGAAGTCTGACCCAGATGGGGAGTTTGGTGATGGTTGCTGTAGAAGGATCAAAATCTGGGAACCAAGGGGTGAGGAATAGACCAGCTGCACCCCAGAACCATGGGCCATCCGTTAAGGCTTTTTGATAGTCCTCACCGAAAGAAAACACTACGATGAAGAAGCCCTTTGAGCATAACAGAACCTTGCAATTGTTGGTCCAGTTAGAGTGAAGCCATTGGTAGAGGTCTACTGTGTGTGGCCATAACCCATTGAACCTGTAGATAATGGCATGTTCAACAAACTTTTGGGTTTGCTCATCTAGCGACGGATGCTTTATTTCAATGGAGGGGGTTTCTTCCAGTTTTTCCACCAGAAAGGGCTTGGGAGCCTGAGCTGGTGGAGTTGTTCTCTTAGGCAACTGAGCATGGACAACGTCCTTGTATGAAAATGCTCCTGCTAAGGACTGTCCCCCAGCTCCCCCTCTCAAACGAAAGGTTAAAACAATGGAAGCATTTCTCTTAATGTTGTAAAAAGACAGGGGGTTAAGACCCTCGAGCTGTTTACCTTCATGGAGAAGTCGATGAGTTGCAGAGGGAATCCTCAACTTGAGTTCTAGAGCAAGCTTGAGGTCTTGCACTTGATCCGACGCTTTCACCCATTGAAGCAGAGTTTTGCCTGAGTTTAGCCTGATCAGTATCTGGAACGAGGCAGAGAGATCAGAGGGCTACTTGCTTCTGCAGATCTGAGACTTGAGGAGGCGGGAACTTTGAAGGGACTTCTTTTCTGTAATTTTCCGTGGGGGTTTGTGAGGAGATGAGGAGAAGATCCTAAGGTCATTGATTCTGTCATTGCGATCCGCCCCAAAGAGTTTCCAGATGCTCCATCCAGGTCGATTCAGGAAGCTTGAAGAGTTTAGAGGGTCAAAAACAGAGTAATGGCGATTCTGGCGGGATGGAGAAGGTATAAATATGATTGAGCAGCCTTTCAGGGCAAATAATTTCTTCTCAAGAGTCGTTGCCTGGGGAAAAACGAGAGCATATTCTGCATGTTCGTTCTTGTCCAATGCATCTGCATTCTAATGGGGGCTACTGTATCTAGTTGCAGCGGAAGAGGGCTAAGAACAGGCTACCCCAAAGACCAGATTGAAATAAAATAGATGGGGGGAACTCTCAGGAAATATTTGAAATCATGCGAAACAGAAATGAGAGAGTATGCCTGCATTCCTTGAGTAGAACGCGCATCTCCATCAGCGGCAGGGCCGAGCAGGGGCCAGACGGCGGCCGAAAGAAGGGAGGCGGCATTGACTCGGCTAGGGTTCATCTTTCGACGCGCCTTTCTTCATAAACACTCAAAATCCCCTCGAGGCCTAATTGTATTAATGGTACCATGGCATTGAAAATGAAGAAATAAAACATTATATAAGAGGTGAGTAGGACTAATAACTAGGTAACACTCACCTAGATTAGGTGGTATAGGCCAAGTAGCTGTATATATATATATATAACAGTAGGTGGTAAAATTCCTGATTATAAAAGGAAAAGAAATATATACATAAAATAAATAGTTTTCATGGTAATAGTTGGAATATTAAAAAAAAAATTGTAGAGTTGTGATAGATGGTATGAGAGACAAAGTTCAGAAGTGGGGCATTAAGGAACCACCCCAAAAATAATAAACATAATTGTGTGACTCAACTAGTTGATGTGAGGAAGAATTAAAAATTGATTTTGTTTGAATTATAAGGTAAGCAAGGGATATTCCTATATCAAAATGATCAAGGGGGCTCTAACCATCATTGAAGGTGAAGATTTATATGTTGAATTGGGAAATGAGGCCACCCCAACAACCACTCAATTTATGGCTGTTATTAGAATTCTTCACCAAGAATTAGTATATCTAAGAAGCAACAATGAACACCTATTAAACCCTAGTGAGGAGTAAGAAAGGATGATGATGGGGCTCACTAAAATGTCTATCCATAAAATGGTGGAACCTGAAATATTGAAAAGAGATAAAAGGGGCGCGGAATGAGAGAAATCTAAAAGTGGGGGTGAGTCTCATAGAATGTATCCTAGAATAGAGAAGAAGAAGAAACAAATAGAGTTACAAGGGGAATTTAGGAAAATCAAGCCCCCTACTTTTGATATGGAGAAAGAGGAGGATGAAGAAACATTGCTACTTAATATGACTAAATATTTTCAAGTCTATGAATACAAGTTAAAATTAAAGCCTAGATTGGCCATTTATGAGTTGCAAGGTAAACCTAATTTCTGGTTGGAGGAAGATAAAAGTGTGCATCTGTTGGAGGACAAGAGAGTATCTTTGAAGGAATTCTAGAAGCAATTTAAATACTACTACTTAAGTGAATTTTATTATGATGGTCGCACAAAGGAGTTCCATGAGTTAAGGTTGGGATAGTTAACTATGGAGGAATTTGTGGAAAAGTTTACCAACTTACTGCTGCATGTTCTCTACATTAAAGAAGAAACATCCAAGGCGCAACAATTTTTAAACTATTTTTCCACTGTCCACAAGGAACGGATTGAGTTCGACAATCCTAAGATAATGGATGGAGTGGTAAGAAAGGTGAGGCTATGTTATGAAAAGTTTAAAAGTAAGGATGAGGGCCCTAAGTTTTGGAAAAATAAGGACAAATCCAATCCTGTAATTGGATGAAAATGACAAAAGCCTAGTTATCTTAAACATTTTGGAAACCATCATAAACAAAAAATTTTCAGCAAGGGGAGTGAAAATCAGTCGAGACATTCTCAAGTTGGGTCAAAATCCATGGATTTGAATAGTAAAAATATTACTGGGGGTGAATAAAAAGAACCACTCAAGTGTTGGGGGTGTGGTGAGCCTCGACTATTGACAGATTATCAACATAATCCCATATTTATTGAAAATATACAATTTTTCCACGAAGGTACCATAGTGAATGATATTACTAGCAATATTCCCAAGATAAGCACAACCTTGGAGGATAGATAAGAATAACATCAATCAATAATTATTGAGATTGAAGGTATTATTACTAGCCAACTTATTTATGTTTTAACTCATCTAGGGGCTAGCTTAAGTTACATTGGGCCATCCGTGGTAGAAAAATGTAAACTTAAAACAAAAAAATATAAAACTTCCTGCCTCGTAAAAGTAGTAACTCAAACCAAGAGAAAAGTAACCAGCCATGTAAAGAAATTCCATCTTGATTTAAATGGTTATTTTAGAGCAGTGAACCTACACGTACTTCCCATAGGGTCATATGTCGTACTAATAGGCATGGAATGGTTGGAAAAGTGGGGGCGCATTATAGATTGTTTAGAAAAAAATAGTGAGCTATGTGAATGAGTGGGTAAAAAATTGAATAATCCAAATAATACAAAAACCCATATGAGTAAGAAAAATCTCAGCCTTATAGATGAAAAAGAGAGCATGAAAGGGGTATCAATTATTTATGGTTCATGTAGAAGCAAGTGAACAACAAGGAGCAGAATGAAAATTGGACACTCTCAGAGTTATTAAGGAATTTCATGATGTCTTTCTCGAGGAAATTCCATGTTTAACCCCTCATAGAGATATAAACTTTCACATTGAATTGGTACTAGTTGCAACCCTAGTGTTTATATATCCTCATTGAATGAGTCCACCTAAATTACTGGAGCTGAAAATGCATCTATAAGGACTATTGGACAAAGGCTCTATTAGGCCTAGTGTATCACGATGGGGAAATGTGTTATTTGTCATAAAGAATGATGGAACATTTAGAATGTGCATCAAGTATAGACAATTTAAAAGGTTAACTATAAAGAAAAAAATATCCATTACCTCTTATTCATGATCTGTTTGATCAAGTAAGAGGGGAAACCATTTTTAAAAAAATAGACTTAAGTATTGGATATCATTAATTGAGAATAAAAAATGAAGATATTTATAAAGCAACCTTCAAAACTAAATATGATCACCAAGCATTTGTATGGTTATGATTCGGCTTTACTAATGCCCCACCAACATTTTTGTGTCTCATGAACATTATATTTAGTAACTATTTGGACAAATTTGTGTTGGTATTTATAGATGACATTCTAATATATTCTAAGGATGAAGAAGAACATAAAGAACACCTAAAATTAGTGTTGCAAACTGTAAGGGAACATTAATTGTATGTCAAATTTAGTAAATGTGAGTTCTACAAAAACAAAATACAATACATCATTTCAAAGGAAGGAATAACCGTTGACCGTGAGAAGGTTAGGGCCATGGTGAATTGCTTGATACCAAAGGATGTTCCTATTGTCTAATCATTTATGGGAATCACATGATATTACTTAAGATTTATAAATTCATTCTAGACACTAGCATATCCTATGACATCCTTACAGAAAAAATCATTAAAAATTGAATGGACTACAAAATGCAAGGAGAGTACTCACATTGGATCCCATCTTAAAACTTGGAGATCAAAATATGAAATTTACAATTTGTAATGATGCCTATATGGAGGGTCTAGAAAGTTGAAAAAATATGAAAGGAATTATGTTATACATGATTTAGAGCTAGCTACTGTAATACATGCCTTCAAGATGTGGAGGGATTATTTGCCAGGGAAGAAATTCACCTTGATAACTCATCATATAATCCTAAAATGTTTTTCCATCCAACCATATCTCAATGTCACACAAGGTAGGTGGATGGAATTTCTTAATGAGTTGGAATTTATATTAGGCAAATAAAAGGGAAAGAAATTAAGATGGGAGATGCTTTGAGAATTCATACCTACACTCTAATGGAAGTGTATGTTATCAACGTTAGTACAGATTTGATAGAGAAAATTAAAAATTCAATTACTAGTGACCCTAAATAGTTTGAAATTCAACAAAAAATACAACACATTAATATTCCTATTTATGCAAAACATTCTGAAAAAAATGATTGTATGTTCCCAATATAAATGCCCTCAAACAAATAGTACTAGATTCATGTCATACAAAAACATATGCAAGACATCATGAGTACCAAAATATGATTACAACATTAATAAATAATTTCTTTTAGCTAGGTATAAAGAAAGAGGTGGCTTGATATTTATCAAAATGATTAGAGTTTCAATAGGTAAAGGTTGAACATCAACACCCTGTGAGGTTACTGAATCCACTACTTATCCCTCAATGGAAATGGGAAATAATTTCTTTAGATTTTATCACAAACTTTGGATAGAATTAGACCTGTAGCTTATCAATTAGCATTACCTAGTCATATTAAAGTTCATAGTGTGTTTTCATGTATATTTGCTTATGAAACATGTACATGATAGCTCTCCCATAATTTACTGTATAGTGCTACATGTGGAACTCAAAGGATACTTTATGGTAGAATCACTTTGTATTCTAGACCAAAAAGAGGTCTCACTCCGGAATTGAGTTGTTGTTCAGATTAAAGTGCAATGGAAGCATTCTACTCCAGAAGAGGCCACATGGGAGCTGAAAGATGAAATGAAAAATAATTATCCAACATTGTTCCAGATGGAAGTAACTTGGAAATAAACACGAGGGACATTGTGAATTAAAAGGGGGGAGAATGTAATACTCCTCTTTTGTTGTAATATTACTTCTTTGTTCAAACACAGTTAAGTTAGCCTGATGGTGGAAAATCCATGAAGTAAATTGAAATGCTTATGTAAATAAATAATTTTATTACTAAATAAATAATTGCTTTCAATGTACTTGGGAATGAGACACTTGAGTAAGTGATTCTTGCTAAAGAAAGAAAAAAAATTCTCATTAATAAATGAGATTGAGATAAATGTTCCATGATAAATATTCTAAATATGATTTAATGGATATGAGAGAAAATAAACTAAATCAATTAGTTGGGGAATGATGCTAAGCGTGGATAAGAGTAAAGCTTCGCAAGAGATAGAAGAGGGCTTTAATGGAAAAGCCTTGGCTAGTGGCGTTGAGAACCACAAAAATGGGACACCACTAAAGCAAAAATAGATTATGGAAAAAAGAGTATAAAACACCTACTGAAGGGATAAATAGGGGTTGTTTATTCTTGTCTTTCATGACAATCACATCCATCTAGGGAGAACTAGAGGTTACAATTCAAGGTTGGGAGGAAAAGTGATCATTCCTAAGTGTTATCCTGGTAACTTTTTGGTTAAAACTTTCTATACAAATTCTTTAATTCCTGAGTACTATGAATGAATATGGAATGATTTAGATCTTGTTTTTATATAGATCTTGTTTTTATATACTACTAGAAAGGAATATGATAGTGGTAAATATGATGAATTAGTAATGTAGAAGACTGTATAATTTTATAATGGATTGGTATTTCTTTTATTATGATACTTCAATATTATAAAAGAGTATAAAAATAGGAATATAGTTAATGGTAAAGGGGAATAAGCTATTATCAAATACACTTAAATCAAGTTATTGACCTATGGATTAAAAATATATGAATAGTTAGTAGTAATGTGATTTGTTTTTTCCTAAGGGTCGGTGGAACATTGGGGCAAAAAATTGTATCGAAATTCGTATTTATGATGAGTCAAAGTCCATAGATGCGAGTACAGGGGATGACCCATTAACTTATGGTTGGAATTACTGTTACACATAAAAGTATGATGATGGAACAAAAATTTAAAGACTTATTTGAATAAAGAAAATTGCACAGACGAAACAAAAAACTCACTGTATGGGGTATTGGGCACCAAAAACTATTTCAAGTGTTAGTTATTTAACCATATAATTGAAGCACGTAGTGAGGAAAATGATTGGCTAAGTGTCAACGAGAGGAAATCCGAGTATAAGTTACTATAATAGCCATAGGAGAGTCAAAATCTCCTTTTTCCTGGGGTTATGGTTGTGCTAGTCATGGCCAAATAATCCCATAAAATCACGTAGATAGTCTCAAATACACGAACCTGTTTGTCTAAGAAATAACAGAAGCTAAGAATGCAGAATTTATGGCATTCGAGCCAACGAATAACAAATACGGCCATGTTAAACGGAGAGTGAAACCACCAGAAATACTAAGAGTAATGAAAAGAAAACCATTGTGATTATGGATGATAGGAAATAAAAATATTTAAATGGAGTTTAGATTATTAACATACATACTTCAAAATTATGTTGGGGAGAGGCACAATATAAAGTACATCGTAAAATAAAGTGGATTTGAACAAAGTTATTGGATTTGAACAAAGTTATTGACAGAAACTGAGATATATATCATGCAATTTATTCACCAATAAAATAGAGAAATGAACCCTACGTTGCATTAGATAATTTTAAAGAATCAACCTCACACAATTCACCTTGTAAAAAACATAACATTTAAATAAAACATATATATATATATATAAAAATATATATTATAATAAACTTACAATCACACATTTAAATAAACATATATATATATATATATTATACGGGCCTAAGTAGTGCGATGAACTAAACCCAAATATTGCTTTAAATTTAGTGTCACACAACTTCCATATTTTTCGCTGTGAAGGAAAGTGGAAAACCATTGTATTTGAGAAATAATCTTACTATATTACAAGATTATGTCTTGTGTTAAAACAAGGGGACAGCGTTCAAATGAAACTCATTACGAAAAAGAAATACATATAAGACCCATTTTCATACCTCTTTCACCATAGGGGATGAAAACCCATATTCAACATATTAAGAAAAGTCTACTCCAGCCCTAGATCATAGTTACTCATCACATCTTCCAATCATAATAACATATTCAAAATTATTGAAAGGAGTCATTGCAGTTGATAGAGCACGAGGAAAATGGAGTGTCCAACCAACTTGAGAGGGGATCAATTGAGGTAATAATTACATGTTTATGTAGCCAAATTTTCAAAGGAAGCCATTACAACCAAAATACTAGAGGGGAACCCTCATACCCGCGAGAAAAGTTTCATTGACGAAATTAGTAGAGCACTCATGAGAGATCAGTTAAGCCATATGATAATAACAACTCATAAATAGAAATACAATTATAAGGTCATACTTAATAGGGTATTCAACACCAGTGCGTCGTGTGGAATATCCACCCAAAAATCTCTAAATTAGTGTAACATCATTAGCATCATTATAAAATAAACCAACAACAGCTAAGTTGAATAAGACTCAGGGGTATGTACCTCTAGGGTAAGAAAAATAACACTTTTTTCTAAACCACCGAATGGGAATAGGGTATTGTGGTTGTCCAAAATCATTACACTGTAAGCATCTAGTATAAATGAAATTTGTGGTTAACAAAAATAAACCGACACGTAAAAATCTTCTTGATCAGTGAAATGGGGTAAACGAGATAAAATAGGTTACATATAGGCATGTAGGCAGGGCGAAATGAAGCTAGAAGAATCATGGGAAGAAATCCTCATACTAAAAGAAATGCCTAAAAGAACAAGATAATCAATACACAAAAAAAAGATGATGCTCATTTATTAAATTCAAAGCTAGCTAGTGTAAATATGTAGAGTCTATTATATTAGTATTGAATGAAACAAGTTACTGGTAACCAAAGACAACTGGAGCATATGGCGATGGAAGTCATAGTCATGCCCCTGCATCCTAAAGCTAGAACCTAGTGTTCGGACATTATTTTCCTGTAGGGATTATGGCCATGGCACACGTAGCAAGTGGCCATAGAGTAAAAATAGGAAAAATGCCAACGTAAGTGCAAAGGTAGGGTTTTAGTTTGGGGCTTTGTTTCAATGTTGTCTATCTTTCCTCCCATCATCATGGTCATTCATAGGAAGCTAAGGATGATCACATGCCATCACATGGGCAGAGGTGATGTGGAAACAACATGCTAATCTTATTTTTCTAAAGGTTGAGAGATATCCCTAGGAACAATAAAACATGGCATCAAAAGTTAATGCGAGATTACTGATAAGTTATCTCCACATATTCATAACCATTCCTTATTAATATAAAAAGGAGAGTGATGGAAGGGCAAGGGTATAATGTCCTAAGGAAATCAAACCAAAGGTAGGTGTCTTCATCACAAACAAAGTATCCTCAATACATAATTCATTGTGGTGAAAAACTTTAAGCCTATCACATATAGAGAGAGACAAATTGTTGGTTATTAAAACCCCTCCAAGGCCTAATGTTATTAATAGTACCATGACATTGAAAATGAAGAAACAAAACATATTATATAAGAGATGAGGAGGAGGCATGATTAGGTAACCCTCATGTGGCTTAGGTGGTATAGGAAGAATTGGAATATATATATATATATATATGAGACATACCTAAAAAATCAGTTGGTTTGACTTGCAAAGGTGCTCTCGTTTATAAGTCAACCATGTCTCCCTTATTTTTTTCCTCACATGAGTTACAAGAAATTTCAGTAGCTCCTAAAGCAATCCCAATGTCATAAAAAATAAATTTTGGAGCATCGCAATGTCTTCACTAATGTCATACAATCACAATTTCTAAATGAATTAATCTTAGGGTAATGGAGTAGCAACAAAGGAGGGCATGACAGTTCATATAGGGATGGGTAATGGAGTAGCAACAAAGGAGGTGAATGATAAGGATTTCACGTACCACACAAACTAATATGTAATTAAGCACGAACACGTATAAGGAGAACACAAATAGGAAAAATTGTGGTTTTGCTAACAACAACCTCAATTGGCTACCAAATGGAAAATGGAAATGACATAAGAGAGTCGAAGTGGTGGCTCTTGATTAACTAATATTCTAGCATTTTTTTAATTTATTACTAGCACAACCACATTAACAAATGTGATTGATATGCATCCATAGGTATATATAAATCACATCCACAACCACATTAGTAAATGTGGTTGATATATGATGCTAAACATGTATGATAGGGATTTAATATTAACATTAATACCGATATCATTTATCTTATTATAAAATATATTATAAAATGATTTTATGTCCTAAAAATAATAACATTTTATAAATAATAATATAATAATAATAATAAAATAATAATATTAATTTTATTATATTATGATTATTATTTTATCTTAGATTTATATATTAATTACTAGATAATATAAACCCTATATTAGTATTTTTAAAGGAGTGGATATAAAGCGTGGTATTAATATTATTAAACCATAAGATTATATTATAAATTGTGAAGATTAATATTTGTAATCATGAAATTTATTATTTAATATGATTGAAAATCTAAATGTCTAGAAACACTTGTGATTTAAACCTTTTTTGAATATTTAGTGAAAAATAAATTATTTGTGTTGTTAATATTCTTCAAAATGTATTAAGGGATGTGAGGTGTAACTTAACTCATATTTGTAAAGTATATGGTTGAAATTAGTTATGCCCAAAACGGGGAAAAAGAAAGAAAATTTCTCCTTTTGTTGATATTTTCATTGTTCTCCGAGGTAGAGAAAAAAAGAAGAGACGAGAAAATAAATGGCTTGAGATAAATGCCATGAAGTTGGTTATGTATAGGAATATAGTGAGAGAGAAAGACAGTGATTCATAGGTGTAACCAGTGGGAGAGAAAAACTCATTGAACCCATAAGAAATAAGCATGACACTATTAAAAGTGTAGAGGAGAAAATATCTTAAAAATTTTCTAGAAATTATTTTTTCTGACAAAAAGAAATGGAGGTGAGAGGTAGCTAGTGGTTAAAGATTAATTATCTAGAAAAAAATAGTATTATAATGTGTTAAATAATTTTAATAATTCACTAGTAGAAAATGATGAAATTACTAACTAGGTGACTAAAAAAGTTTGTCACCGTGATTATTTCAAGTGAATTACTACTAAATTTGAGTAATTTTAAGTGACCGAACAAAAAATGACTAACTTAAATGACTAATTTAGTCTAGGGATAAAATATACGAATAAATAATAAGCGACCAAACTAAAACTCACTAACTTAAGTGACTAATTTATAACAGGGCTAAAATATATGACTAGATAATAAGTGATAAAACTAATAATGATTAACTTAAATGATTATTATAGTCCAAGAATAAAAATATGACCAAATAACAAGTACAACAAGTATATGAATTACTCATTTGTATTCATAATTTTTAATTATGTCACTTCGAAAATGGAAAATTGCAATTTTGATTTTGAAGTGTTACATTTCACTACATGGGTTTTTGAATCCATCTACATTGTTAAAATTTAGAGACAAAGGGGTCTCTAAATCCATATATAGTCTTAAAATTATGAATACTCTTTTGTCTCTAAAATTTAGCACTGCAAATGGATTCAGAGATCCGCTTCCTTGAATTGATCTACAGTGTTAAATTTAGAGACAAAGGGGTCTTTGAGTCCATCTGCAATGTTAAAATTTAGAGACCCATTTAAGAGGGTCTCTAAATCCATTTGCAATGTTAAGCACATAAAAATGACTCAAAATGACTAAAATGTTCTAGCCATAACATCTAACATAAAAATTACTCACAATGCACATACATTATCTTGAATCCCTTCTAACAAAAGCTATTATCCACTGCATTTTGAATAAAAGGTGATATGAGATTACTTTTTCTATGAAATGTTTGATTTAAATCATTTACTTGTAATAGTTCATGAATTTTAATGAAGATCATTTTCATAAATCCTTTTGAGTTAAGATGTTTCACATTACATTCATTTTGAACATATTCTATAATATTGGCCTCCTTGAAATCTCGTTGAAACATAATATATGATAAGAAAGAAATGCTAGTAAAGAAACAAAATTGCATAAATTCTTTGATTTCTTCTATGTTATTGTTTCCTATGCTACCACCTTACAACTTTTACTTTGAAACATGTTGTGAATTTTCTATTTTTATATGTTTGATGAATAAAGTGTTTAGAGTTTATATATACTAATTCGTTATTGACTTCTTGGGTGATATTCTTATACACTCAAAGATAAAAGAGGAGCATGAGTGACATCTAAGGATGGTGCTATACATGTTGCAAGACCAATAATTGTATTCCAAGTTGAGCAAGTGCACTTTCTATCAAAGGAATATCCATAATTTAGTTCAAAATGTCTTAGAGGAGGGCATAACAATGGACTTAGGGAATATGAATTAATCCATCAAAGGTTGGCCATCACCAAAGAATAGTTCAAACGTGAGACTCTTTATGGGTTTACCTAATTACCACATGATATTTATTCAAGGTTTCTATAAGACTGTACATTCAATTATTTCGTTGGAACATAAATGAGTTTAGACTAAATGGGCTACAAATAGTGAAGATACTTTTCAATATCTAAAATATTTATTAACCAATGCACCTATTCTCAAGAATGCATATCCAAATGAGGATATTTTTGGTGTGCATAAATGCATGTAAAGAAGGAATTGGTTGAACTCTTATGCAAGATAGGCATGTCATATGAATTGAAGAACACAAAAGTACATGAAAGAAATTATGATACCCATGACTTGGAGCTTACAACTATTATCCATGCATTGAAAATGTGAAGACATTATCTTATGGGATGAAATTTTGAGTTGAAAATAGACCATAACAGTTTGAAATGGTCACATAGACAAATTAGATGGTTGGAATTCCCTAGTGAATTTGACTTTGACATCAACAACATTAAGGGAAACGAGAATAAAGAGGCTAACACACTCAAAATTAAGAGGGTGCATGTAATGCATGATGTTATCACTATTATCATACAAATATAGACTTAAAAAGAATAATTTTGCAAGATTATGATCAAAATAACACTATTTACAAATTAAATAAGGCTTACAACAAGGTAATTCACACCAAAAATTTAAAGACTACTTGGTAGAAAAGGATGGAAACCTCTTGCAAAGGAACACAAGTTTATGATCCTAATTCTCAATAATTGAGAAATTTAGTGATAAGAGAACTCTGTGATACACCATATGTTGGACAATAGGGTACCAGAAAACTATTGTAGCTATAATAATCCAATATGTTTGACTTAGTATGAAAAAACATGCAGTTGATTACATAGCCAAATGCATGTAATGTTAGAAGGTAAAGGCTAAACGTAGACATCGAACATGATTTCTATATCCATTGTCCATTCCTAAATGCAAATGAGAAATTGTTACCATAAATTTCATCGCCAAGCTACCAAGGATAACAAGGTGAGATGATTCGATCATGGTATTGACAGACATGATTACGAAAGGAACACATATTATTTAAATTAAGTTGATTGATAAATAATCCAATATTGTGGAAATTTATATAAAAATGAAATTGTGAAGTTATATTTTGGGTTGGGATAACCTAGAAAACAAAGTGATTGTTAGGATATATATTATAAAAGAGATGTAAGAACATATGTTAAAGATACATAAAAATATAAAGGATACAATATAAGATAGGTAGAAAGTTGGGCAACTAAGGAAAAATGCATTGATAATTTAGATTGCTTGGGCATGTGTTTTTCAAAGTGAAGGCTAAAGAGAGCTCACTAAAATTGGGAAGCTACCCAAAATTGGTAGCACAATATTGTGGGCCATTTGAAATCCTAGATAGGATAATGTTGGTTATATACATTCTTGCATTTCTTGCATCGATGAATATTCATAAAACTGTTTCATGTATCTTTATTCAAAAAGAATGTGCCTAATCCTAAACTTGTGATTAATTAGACTATGGTCTAGGTGGAGCACAAACAAGACTTTTGGGTGGAGCCAATATGCATCTTTGACTCAAAATTTGAAGTGCTCCTGTACAAAGCCATTATCTTCGTAAAGGTCCAATGGACCTACTGCAATCCTGAAGATAGCATATGGGACCATGAAGAGGCTATGTGGGACGACTACCCATATATTTTGCATACTTTGAGGAAATATGAATGTGAATTTGTGCATAAATGACTAAAGACTCCATTTTTTTAAAGCTAGGATTACTAAATTCCATAGGTTGGATATTTTAATGTCCAACTAGTGGTTGAGCCCTCAAATGTAAGGGGGACAACCTAAAGGATTGTGATGGAGAGAAGGGAGTACTCTTCCTTGGATTATGTAGGTTGAGGGGAGTGAGAGTTGGGCATTTGGAATTTCTATAGGAGTTACTAAATTGTAAAATTATAGAGTTCTAAGATGTAATTTTTTTTATGCATATACATGTAAACCTATATGGTGATGTGCATCAAATATAGTTAAAAAGTGTAGGGGAGGAAAATGTAACACCACGGTTTTGATCACTAGATTAGAAATGTATATTTTTAAATATGATGAATGTGTAAGTGCCAAGATATATAATATGTGAAAATGTAGCAAAATATTATTAACATTATTGGATTTCAATGGTTTCATTATGTAAGGTGACCATTGTGTGAAACTCACAATAGTCGTGAGGAGACATAAAAAAATAAATTATCCATGTTAAGGGTTGGTGTGGTCTAGGTCTAGTGTGATCGTCCAGTGATTTTAACAGCATAGATGCCCTAGGTTATGGTTTATTATATCACATGCTAGTCCCACAA
>APFE031429331.1:15042-54801 GCA_000404065.3 Pinus taeda | reverse complement strand
AATTCTAAATAAATATATAAATATATATTCTAATATTTTAATAATACCCATTTGGATGCTTAGTTATTAAAATATTATATATTTACTAGATAAAAAGTATATTTATTATTTAAACTAGGTAAAAATAAATAAAACAATGGTTAGTTAACAAAACTAAACCATTTATTTATTTAAATTTAAATTATGAATATACATCTAAGTAAATATCTAAATATCTAAATAATCATATTATCCAATACCTAGTAGTGTTTTATTTTAATATTGTATAAATTTCTATACATTATTAGATGAATATATCAAAAAAAGATTTTCCTTACTTTTTATTAGGGTTAGTTTAAATATACTAAATTTTTTAATAAAAATGAATAAAAGGAAATTAATATTAACCCATTACTATATTTCGACAATACATATTTTATTAATTAATTAATTAATTCTAATTATATTCGAAAATAGCAAAAACTTAGGTTAATAAGGAATAAAAATAAACCTTACATTCTAAGGAAAGATCAAAAATCTTTAATTTTCCAATCAATTATATATAATAAACTAGGTACAAATAAATTGGAAGGATTACAACTCAAAAATAAACAACCATAAGGACGATAATTAAAAGGGGGAACAAATAAAATAGGAAAATAAATAACACACCAAGGGAACCAACCCCAAAGGGAAGGAAACAGGAAACCCAGAGGCCTTACCAAAAAGGGACTACGGATGCTAGGAAGACAGCGCTGGGACCCAGCAGCTGCTGATCTTCCAGCCATCATCCCTATTAAGATTATTCGGCATCTTTTCAATTTCCAGGGCCTCTCTAAACTTGCGATGGTGAAACTGAGCAGCTTTAGCAATGACTTGGGCCTCTTCGATACACACATGATGCATCGTCCTCTCAGCATGTTCAGCCAGGGCTGAGGATTTGGTCCTACCATGCTTCAAGTCAGCCGAATGCTCGCTAATCCTTTGATTGATAGAGTGACCTGTCTCACCAATATAAGGAATCCCACAAGAACACGGAATGACATAGACGCCCTTCATGTCTTTAGGGTCAATAGGATCTTTCATATTATTTTTTTTTTTAATGCAAAATTATATTTTTTATTATTTTTCAAAGTTAGGGAAGTAATATTTCAATTGCATTTCGTAGACACATGTATTCACGTAAGGTTTTTATTCAGATAAATTGAGAAACCAAGAGTACCCTTTTGAACACGACTTGTAAACAAAGATAGTGGTATTTTTTGAAATTTTTTAGTTGTGTGTATTTTATGCTATTGATTTTTTATTCAACCTCTTTAAAACTATCCAAAATAAATTCAAACATTATGTTTAAAATAAATTATATGAAAAATATGATATGAATTCAAAAATGTCAAACTCATATGTCATTAGATAGAGGATTTCTTCGTGAATCCAACATGATCAACTCTACGACCTAAGGAAAAAAATTTCCCTAAGTGTGATAGGGTACAAAATGGTGTTGCAAAAAGTTTGCTGAAGGGGTGCCGAGATTGTGGATTTTAGGACCTCGAAAGCGATCGAGCACTTAAAATGTAGGATTGAATGCTTAAGTTTACATTCAAGTAGCTCAATGAAATTATTTTAAATTCAAGTAGCTCCATTGAGCTATTTTTTTAGCACTTTAGAAGCTCAATCGAGCACTTAAAAATGACTTGATTGAGTGCTTAAACTGTTGCTGGTGTCCTCGCTTTATTTCACCTAAACACCCCCTCTCTTGCCAAAAAGTGTAACCCAGCTCCATGTTATCACCCTATTTCCTCACATATTTTATGCCTTAATTTATGGATATGGCTACAATATTCATGCATAGTATATCCATGCATGGTTTTTATTGATTTTTTCTTCTTAAGGTTTGCAAGAAAACCATGAAAAAATAAAATCCTTGAAAATAACTCATACATAGGTAAATAACATATTTTAAATGAATTATTTCCCATCATAAATTAAGAAAGTCTTTGCATAAAAAATGGATAGGATAAGATGTAACTAAATATACTTACTAGGAGTTACTTCACGCTATTATTATTGTTTTCTTCAACACTTATGTAGGAGTAAAACTATAAATGTGTAGATTTACTAGTGGTTCTTACCCACTAAAATTTATGCAAGTCCTTGTGTGTGAACTAATAATTTATCCACCTCACATCTCAATTTATTAGTTCCTTCGAAAGCAAGATTGTAGGATTTGATTTTCCTATTTACCACTATTAATTTAGTATTGACCAACATAGGTTATAATGCTTTATGAAATTTTTCTTAGAGCATAATTTCTAACTTGAGTGGCAGGGACTAAGTTTCCCTGTAGCACTTGACGCTTATCGACACTTACTTTCCATTTAATTTATATGGTCATGCTAGCCATAATAATATACACAAACTGAAGGTTGAGATTTATCTCCAAAGTAGTTATGCACTTTTTGATCCATATAATTATTCATAAAATAGTGTGATCCTTTTAAAATATTCTTTGTTTTTTAGTTTTATTGATTTATTACCTATTTGTAAGAAAAAATGTTTTGATTATTTTAATTTTGTATGATAAGTTTTAAGGTTTTCATAAATTGTCATTTAAATGATTTTTCCTTATTAATTGAATCCAATTTTATTTTGGCTTATTTTTGCAAAATAATTTTTTTTTGTGAATTTCAATTATATTGCCTAAAAAATTCTTCATAGAACAACAAAAAATATCATTGTTCATGCTATATCTAGTCTCAATTTGCCTCAAGGGGAACAATATTTTCTAACCACAGATAAGATTTCAGATAATACAAAATGATAACAACTAACAATGAGAAACTTATGGAAACTACCTGTTGTAGCGACTACAACCACCCTCCAAAATTTTGCATATGCTTTGGTTTGGAGCTTTCCTTCTTAGCCACAACAGCTCATCTAGCACTCATGAGGGTATTCATGCTTCGATTGAGACTTGTCTTTTCATATTTACTTGTGTTGGATTACTTAGATGCTATTCTAACTTACAAGATGATCTCCTGACTTGGTCCCATAGCTGTTCTGGGCTTTCCCCTAGAAACTGCACAATTCTTGAAGGTGACTAGCCTTGCTATTGGGAATTATGTTGTCCTGACTTCCAGTGAACCTTGAGCTCATATAATTTGCATTCATGAGGGGGAAACCCAGCACTGAGCCCATAAATTGCACAACCCTCAATAAGTTCAGAAACTATGCAGTGCGCTAAGCCGAAAGGTTCCCCAATTCCTGAAATTGTGTTGTCTTTCCCAACAATGTGTATAACACCCTCTTCCCACATCTACCCAAGAAAATGGCCATCTGGGGTAAACATGTGACAAGAGACAACTATGATATGATTCGACCACCTAAGTCACATTAAGGAAGTGGAACCGATGAAAACACGCCAAACAGACATCCAACGTCATCAATAGAATCGTGAGAGGACAAGTCAACCACTTAGACAACTTGTCCTTGGGTCCCACTATTCTTTTAGGTCTCTTGGGCCATAATCCCTCTCATGCTATGGAAAAGGGAGCAACCAACAACCTAAAGTCGCTCTCACAGGCCTACCTACCAGCTACTGTGGATGAAAATTGTCAGTGTTATACCAACAAATCTAGGATTTGATCCACTTTTTTAAGCCTAGAGCCCAGTTCACTGCCCAAAATTGAACCATCTCTTAAGATTGGTAAGTTAACATGGAAATGAAAGTATGTTGACAGTGCTAAACCTGCCAACATGTCAGGGGATCTCCCCGGTAAGAAGTCCCAATTAGACCTCAGACCATTTGGTGTAGGAGTCCCAGTAGTGGGTCATACATTATCGCCTTGACCACGGTTTCATACAGAGGCAAGTAAGATGTCCTGGTTGGTAGCAAGGGTGTGACAACTGCAACAAGACAAGGAAGGTTCATGAACGGTTCTAAGACATAGAGAGTGGGGTGAGTGCGCACCTTGGAAACCTCTGATAGCACACATCTTGGAAGGGAACACACGAGCAAAGATGAATCACAAACTCGAAAGCAACTTAGCTAACAATCCAAAGTGATGGTTAAACCAATCAGCAGATTTCATTAATATTCATACATACTTATACAGAATAGTCCATACATGCTTTCGTAAGAAAATAGATACATATATCATTTAGAGTAAACAAGATAGCTAGAATACAATATGACATACGCATGAAACACATTGGCTTTGTTATATTAAGAAGTATAAGTCCCGGTCATATAATACATCCATGTCCAACCACTAGTTCTGACAGCAAAATGTTACAGTAACAACCGCATGCTCCTCCAAAGAGATATACTAGCTTTGTGGAGTGGAGAAGCTAAGTCTCGTTACAATACTTTCCAAGCTTTCTCTAAGATACTCCTATTGGAAGCTTGTCTGACCAAAAGCCTTTACAATGAGTTATGAGGTTCTATTTATAGCAAAGGGTGGGGTGACCCTTGAAATTCTCCTTTGAGACCGTTCATCTACCTTCATGACTCTTTATCTACTCTATGACTGTTACATCCAATTATCGACACTTGAACTTACACTTGACAAGACATTACACACATTCTTCACATGTACCCATGTGAGACAAAATGGCTTGAGAAAGCGATCCAAGACATCATTAACACTTGGATCGTTGTTGTGAGACCAACTCTTTGACATCCTTGTGATGGTTGATGGTGGTGAACTGATGCCAAGCTTGGTCATCCGTGATAGTGTCCGTGCACTCAATGGTTACATCTTGATAAAATGAACTCTTGAATCCATTGCATCTGGGTACAATGATATTTCTCCTCCATCCAACTCATATGATAGCATGTGCATGGTCATCCTTGCTACGACTGGATCGACAACGTGTTGATGCATAGTGTATGCGCTGATCTCCAAGCATGTGCTAGTGGCTGTGCACATCAACTTGTCAAAATACATGTTTAGCTCTAGTTGGACCCGCTTCTTGTCTTCTCTTTAGTGAGTATGCCAAATGGGTGGGATCCCATGCATGCACACAATGACATGCATGCTGCTGAACTCCCTTGCATGTGATCATTAAAACTGCTCACCTTTTCTGCTCCGTGCTAGATGTTGGGGTGGATCCATAAATTGTACAGGTGCAATTTCATCCATTTGTGCATGTGCCCACTATTGTACCTGTTCCTGCTATAACTCATTCTCTCGTCTATGCAGCTCTTGTTCTTCCTTTAGTTGTTGCTTGAACACATGCAACTCCTTCTCTGTTCCATTCTCTACCTTCACACAATCTTCATGTCGTGTCATCACCTCATGCCTCAATCTCCAAAGCTGCTTTCATCATGAGTGGATTTGCTTTGAACTTGCAGCTTTGCTCTATCTCTATGTTGTCAACAACCTTCCTCTTGCATTTGTCACATGCAGGTGTGCTACCTTTTTCCATTGTTGATGGTGTTTCTCGCTGTGATTTCGTTGGTAATATCCTTGATATCCACATCCATGAACAACTTGATGTCTTCGTGGATAGGCAAGTTCATAGACACTTGATCAATGACGTCCCTAGTTGCACTCTTAACAATGTCTTTGACTCTGCTCTCTTGGAAGCCATTGTACTTGTGGTTCTGAGAGAGAGACAAACACCTGTGATTCCTGGAGACATAGCAACACTCATGGAAAGCAATATGTTAGTCGAAAACCAAAACAAACTTGAGGACTAACTTGCAACATACCTGTGTGATTGAATGTGAAGGTTGCTCGATTTCCGTTGGGAGGTTAGGAGACTGACTACCAAAAATACGCAAGGAATAGTCCAGGCTATCAGGAGGTTGACTTACTATTGGAACTACGCAATAAATAGTCCATCTTGGCCCACCGAGGACTGAAACTAAACAATGCGCAATTTCAGTAAGCACTGACATGCAACTAGCAAACTGCATTGCACAGTTTTTGAGGCGAGAAGGACACTGCCTCCAAGAATTAAGTAATGCAGGCCTGGAGGTTTGTGCTGGGTCAGACCTACACAATCTTTGGAGGGAAGGAAAAGCCTTCGCTTCTAGAAATGTGCAATGCTAGCTGGACAAGGCATAGTTTAGGCCAAGGCAGCCTAGACCGGCTGATGGGTGACTGAAAACATGAGAAGTTTGAATGCATGATGAGATGAGTGAAAAAAAGAGTGAATGATCATACATGAAAAAAAACTAGTGCAGGATTCATAAAATGGGAAAGCATGCATGTGTGTGAAGCGAGTCACTGCAACGACGACCATCCGTGCAAAAACAATGTCATGCATGCGACAGAAGTGAGATGTGAATGAAAACTGAAATGGTACTTATACAAGCTAACATACATCAAAACGACAACAAGCACTCACTGAAATCAAGCAGACAACACTCACACAAAGCAAAACACCAAAAGCGACAGAAGCATAGCATAAGACATGAAAAGCGGGCTTACCTCGAAACCATTGAGCTGAATGTGCCAACAGCTCCTAGATGTAATGGGGGATGTCAAAGTTGTAAGGTGGTGTGAGGAATGAGCTTTGCATTTTCCAGTTGATGAGTTTTGATAAAATCGAGGTTTTGATGCACATGCCACAAATCTAGGAAAAGCGACATTTGGTAGGAGGTTTCTAAAATGATCCTTGCATGTAACCTCCAGCTGCTAAAAATAGATCCTTAAATCAAGGGATGCCTTTGCATGTTACCTTGGGAGAAGTAGTCAATGCATGCAAATCATTTTTGCTTCGTCCCGGAGGGAGCCAATCAACCTTAAGGCACATGCATCGATTTGTGAGCCTAGGATGAAAAACTGCGCAGTTTCTGGGCTGAGCAGAGATGGTTGTCCGAGACGGATTGTGGAATTTTAAGGAGGAATAGGTGATTGTCTCCCAAGATTGCACAATTTCTGGGTTGAGCTACTGTCCTAGTTTAGATTGCGCAATTTTGTCAAGGAAGCATGTCTGATAGTATTGCACAATTTCTGAGCCCAACAAGTTGCCTCACTAGATTTGCACAATTTCTCCTATTTTCTGGGCTGGTTGTCCTAGATGGATTGCACAATTTCTAGGATGAGCAACTGACTGTTGCCCATAATTGTGCAATTTTTGGGTTGAACATTCCTACTAGGCTGGATTTCATAGCTTTTCCAGTGAAGGTTGACAGGCAAGATTGCATAATTCTGGAGTCCAACAAGCTGCTAGATAGGATTGCACAATTTTTGGAGGGAAGAATGGTTCCCCTCCAGAATTGCGCAATTTCTTGAGGGAACTGCTGAGCCTGCAGCTAGACCAAGTTCGAAGAAACAACCTGTGAGGGGGATGCAACAAGATATCATGCATAGGGTGGCAATTTGTTGGAAAACCGCTAAAGCTTGTGTACTTTACAAGGCAAGACCTGTTGCTGAGGATAGTTGGTAGGGAGGCTCCAAAATGAAGCTAAGGAAAAATTTTGGAGGGTGGTTGTAGTCGTTGCAACAAAGTACTAAAGCAAATACTTGTTCAAGACCTTGACTAGATCCCTACTAGCCATGATAGACATTTTGTCAAACATATCATTGATATGTAACCTATAGGTGTAAATAACAGAGTTTAGTGTAGGGATCTCATACTTATATGAGAATCGCTATGAACCATTGTTTTCTCATGCCATTTGATGCATTATCATCTTTTTGTAGCAGCTACAACCACCCTCCAAAATTTTTCCTTAGCTTCATTTTGGAGCCTCCCTGCCAACCTTCATAGCAGCATGTCTTGCTTCATCAAGTACACAAGCTCTAATGATTTTCTTGTAGAGAGATAGCCTGTCGATCAAAAGTTTATGCGTTCCCCTCACAGGTTTCTCATCCAGACTTGGTCCAGTAGCAGGATGAGTAGCTCCTTGTGAAAATCTAGAGGGAAACCAACATTCCCTCCAGAAATTGTGCATTCTTGGCTCGCAACGTACTGGGCCCCAGAATTGCGCAATTCTGCTGAGCAAGCTTCACCCAGAAAATTCTACAATGCTTCCCAGCTGGGTCGCTTAGCCCAGAACTTATGCAAATCTGGGCAGCAGTTAGTTGCTCTACCTAGAAATAGCACAAATCTTCTAAGCAGCGAACCGAGCTCCCAACCACAAATGTGCACTTTCTTCCAGTAGTTGAGCACTGTCTTGCATGTGCAGCTGAGTTTACTAGCTCCCTCCAGGACTGAGAAAAACAAAGTTGCATGCATGGGATGATTCTTCCAAGGCAGCATCCAAAGGCATCCCTTGTTTCAGGGATCTATTTTTGGCAGTTGGAGGTTACATGCAAGGATCATTTCAGAAACCTCCAACGAAGTGTTTCTTTCCCTAGATTTGTGGCATGCATGCGTGTCACAACTTCAATTTTATCAAAACTCATCAATTGGATGATGCAGAGCTCATTCCTCACATCAACCTTGAAGCTCTGATATCCCACATCACATCTAGGAGCTATCAGCACATTCAAATCAGTTGTTTCGGGGTTAGCCCACTTTCCATGTCTTGTTTTGCACTTCTGGCGCTTTTTGTATTTCTCTTCGTATGAACTTTGTCTACTTGATTTCAGTGAGTGATTGCTGTCATTTTGATACATACTAGCTCGTACAAGCACCATTTCTGTTTTCATTAACAGTTCACTGATGTCGCATGCATGAAACTGTTTTTCACAAACGGTCGCTGATCCGATGACTTGCCTCGCTCACATGCATGTTTTTTGATTTTTTGAATCTGTCATTCACCATTTGCATGCACAATCATTCAATTAGGCTTACACTCAACATCGCCTTGCATCCACATTCACTTTCGTTTTCAGTTGCTCGTCGGCGAGTCTGGGCAGTCTTTGCCCAGACTCCGCTTCACCAAGACAAAATTGAGCAATACTGAAGGAGAAGGCTTTGTCTTCCTCTTAGTAAATGTGTATTTTTGCCTATCCTCCAGTATTTCATTGAAAAATTCTAAGGAACAGTGACTGCTAGACTAGAAAGTTGTGCAATGCAGTCACTAAGCCTGCAACCATTGCCAATGGAGATTCCAACATTCAGCAATGAGACTGGACTATGCATTGCACAATTCCAACAATCCGTTAGCCTCCCAGCAGCCCAAACTCTACCTTATGGAGTCTTGGCAATCAGTGTCCTGACCTCCCGGCATAAATTACGTGACCTTAATGCTCATTTACATAGGTATGTTGCTAGTCAGTTCTCAAGTTCATTTTGGTTTTTGACTAACAGATTGTTTTCCATGAGTGTTGCCATGTCTCCAGGTATCATAGGTGTTCATCTAACTCTTAGCAACACAGGTACAATGGTTTCCATGAGAGCAGAGTCGAAGACACCGTTCAAAGAAAATTTGGGGATGCAGTTGATCAAGTGTCTATGAGATTTCCTACTCATGAAGACATCAAGTTGTTTGTAGACAAGGACATCAGGATATAACGACACCGACATCACAACGAGTAGCATCATGAAAAATAGCTAAAGGCAGCATACTAGATGCAATGAATGTAAAGAGGAAGGTTGTTGACAACACATAGGTGGAACAAAGTTGCAAACTCAAGTAGATCCATTGATGATGAAAGCAACTTTGGATACTTAGGCTATGAGGTGATGAAGTAATCATGCAAAGACAGAGAATGGAATAGATAAGAAGCTGCATGTGCTGAAGCAACAACTCAAGGAAGAACATGAGAAACACAGAAAAGCGAATGAGTTACATTAGGAACAGGAATAGAAGGGGGCGCAACATACACTCACGGATGAAACTGCGCCTGTACAAGTTTTAGATCTGTCCGAGTAGCTGGCATGAAGTAGACATGTTGAGCAGTGTTGTTGATCACATGCAAGGGATTCAGAAGAATGCATGTGATTGTGCACACACATGAAATCCAACCCATTCAGCACACTCCGTAAGGCAAAGATAAGAAGCAAGTTCAACTGGAGCTGAGAATGTAGTTGACAGTTAATGTGCATGACCACTAACACACACTGGAAGATCAACACGGACACTATGCATTAGTGTGTTGTTGGTTTGGTTGCACCAAGAATACCATGTGCATAATAGTAGACAAGTTGGATGAAGGATCCACACCAATCCACCGGGATGCAATGGAGTCAAGAGTTCTCTTCAGCAAGATGTCACCATGGAGTGCATGCAAACCATCATGGATGACCAAACTTGGCATCAGCTCACCTCCTTCACCATCGAAAGCATGTCAAAGAGTTGGTCTCACCACAATGAACCGAGTGTCAGTGGTCTCTTGCATGGCTTGCTCAAGCCATTTTGTCTCACATGAGCACATGTGCATTGTAATGTAATGTCTTGTCAAATGGAAGTTCAAGTGTAGATAGTTGGATGTAACAATCATAGAGTAGATGAAGAGTCATGATGGTAGACAAACTGTCACAAAAGAGAATGTCAAGGGCCACCCAACCCTTTTCTATAAATAGAACCTGATAACTCATTGTAAAGGCTTTTGGTCAGCCAAGCTTCGATAGGAGTATCTTAGAGAAAGATTGGACAGTATTGTAACAAGCCTTGGCTTCTCAACTGTGCAGAGCTAGTACATATCTTTGGAGGAGTAGGAGGTTGGGGCTGTAACATTACACTATTGGAACTAGTGGTTGGACATGGATTTATTGTATGAGTGGAACTTACACTTAATATAACAGAGCCCATGCATTTCATTCATATGTTGTATTTTATTCTATGATATCTGGTTTACTCTAAATGATATATGTATTTGTTTTCTTACGCATGCATGTATGGACTACTCTATATAAGTATGTACAAATATTTCTGAAATGTGTTGTTGGTTTAACCATCACTTTGGATTGCTCACTAACTTTCTTTCCATCTTGTGATGCATCTTCACTTGTGTGTTCCCTTCCAAGTCGCGTACTATTACAGGTTTCCAAGGGGCGCACTCACCTGACCCTCATTATGTTAGAACCTCTCATGCACCTTCCTTGGCTTGCTACACTTATCACACCCTTGCTACCAATAGAGACATCTTACTTACCTCTATGCGAGATCAAAATCAAGGCATTATTTTACGACCCACTGCTGGGACTCCTACACCAAAAGTTCTGAGGTCTAATTGGGACTTCTTACCAGGGAGATCCCCTTACATGTTGGCGAGTCCATCACCGTCAACATTTTCGCACTAGAAGGAGGACCAAATCACAAGATAAATCCTCACATCTGTTTTGAATCTCTACATACCTATCATGACTATCTACCAAGTTGCTCTTCTGGAATGTATCTCTTATGGAAATGATTTCATTATCTCGAAAGAGCTGTCGGATAAATTTTCTCATAAAAGATATGATGGTGGAGGCCACGTAGCCTTGGTTAGGCATGCAGTCAGCATTGTAGGCTCATGCAAAAGACATGGATCCTTTGAAGAATACATGAGCTACGCGATGTTCGTCTACACGCTTCAAGGGAACCCAATGCACTGGTGTGCCACACTGCCTGAAAATATATATTTATTCTTTTGCTCATCTGGTCGCACAGATAGGTCATGCTTTCAATCACTTTGATCGTAAAGAACTCAACAAAGAAATTTTGAAATTATGAAAAGCACCTGATGAATCCGTTGAACATTTTCACACATGCTTTTGTAATCTTGCATACCGATTCCCTGAAGATGATATTGATTGGGAATTTCTTGATGGGAGATTTGAGTATCTTCTTTACATATCTGAAAATCCACAATTCTTGAAATCAATCGAATCCTACTCATACTCCAGTGTTGGAACTATGCAATCATGAGTAGGCATAATCACTTTCATAAGTGACTCTCCGCCTTCACCTCATCAAATAGCTCCACCATCACAGAGTGATGTGGAAGATCATGCACATACCTCTGTTGAACTATCACATCCTCCCACCCCACCTGCTCTTGATAGTTGCACAGATTTGTCTTGCAATCCTGTTGGTGTTCACGTGGATTCGTTCCCTGCACCTTCGTCCTCATGTTCCATTGATCCTCTAGATTGTATTGTCTTGTGTTCTTCCATTCCAGACTCCTCACTTGTTGTGAATGAGGATCAAGTTGTCGATGGAGTTGGTGTTATGCAACCAGCCTATGCCATCATTCATGATGAGTGTGTGTGGGAATCTAAAGAAGAATCCATGGTGAAGGATGACTCCCTTTTAGCCACACCTCATCTGCTTCATCCTAACATCCCTTGCGATTCTGCCACTACTGATTTCCCTTGTGAATACCCATTTCCAGATGTTTCTACTTCCAATCATTCACAAGACACGTCAAATGTCAGTCTATCATCATAGTGCGGAGAGGACACATATTCCTATGGAAATAAGTCCAATCTGTCATATGTCATTTTTGAAAACACAAAGGGTGAACATCTTTGCTTCTCATCTACCCCTCTGCTCGATTCATCAAATCATGAGGATGTCGAAAAACATCCTAAATTTTTTGATCTTGGCTGTCGTGACCTCTCTACTTCTTCATCTGATCATGATGTTGATTCAATGGTTGTTAATATATCTAAGAAACTGGTCTACAATGATCTATCTTTCAATGAATTCGAAACTCCACAGACTTTTGAGGCAATTAAGCCCGAGCTAATGGTTATGTTAGGCCCTCGCTATCCTGAGGTTGGTTTCACTTCTGGTTAGGAAATCGTTGAAACACTCAAGGTTCCTCATCACTCTCTGCTTTGCATTGAAGATCAACCAAACACCTAGATTTTGCTTCCTCCACTTGTACTAGACGATCCCATCGCTCATGTGTTGGAGGAATCTTACACAACAAGCACACATGCACAACATAAGTGGTCTACCTTTCTCACATTTTCTTGCATGTCACTGTCAAGAGAATGCACACACTCAACATATGGATTTAGTGTAGCACAACACCATGGCATCTCCATAGAGTGCATGTCATGCACTTTCACTCATCTTTGTTCTATGGTTGCTTGTAAACTGGGAGTGTGTTTGTCTTCATTGTTATATATTTCTTGTTTTCTAGTTTGCATAGCTATCTTGTTCACAAACCATGCCTTCACCAACATGGGTCAACCAATGTGTTAGTGGCTGCATTGGAAGTATCACTTCATGTGAGATGGCCCATGCATTGTTAGCTTAGGAGTAGGAGTAGTGTTTACTTTCAGTCTGTTTGCTTGCATGATTGTTCACTTACTTGCTTTGTTGGTTTGTTCACTTTCTTACTTGCTTCCTTACTCACTTTTCTTTCACTTTTGCTTATGCTATTGCTTTTCTTTGTTGTTTGTCTGCTCGTTTTGTTTGTAGTTAGTTTCACATGAAACCATGTATGACTCTTAAAACAAGTTGGGTAAAGTATGAGAAGACTTGTAAAACTATAAACATTTGGTTATCTATTGTCCACTCTCTTCTATAAGATCTTGTTGTCTTCAATCCATGGTACATCAATGGAAAATATTTATTGTTCGAAGTGAGCCTTAGTGAAAACACAACGCTTGTGCGGTCACTAGTATCACCTACTCTAGTCAGTTGTTTTTGGGTTAATCCTTGTCAGCTCAGTCAAGTAGAGTAAGGTGAGGGGGAAAACCTTAACAGACATGTTAGAGGTGTAATAAACTACTTCTATGTAGGAACATCCTCTTCTGCTCTCAATAAGTCGGGATCCCTTTTCCACCTCTAAAATGAATATGTGTTATGCATAGTTATGAAGATGAAAAATAAAAAAATGAAAAATGTTTGAAAAAATGGAAAATGAATAAGGTGAAAGAAGAGAAAGGCTTCCTGTGTAGAGAGGTGATGAAATTAACTTCGTCGGGGTACTAACTAGGCTTAATGACAATGAAGCCATGCTTGTTTTCCTATGTGACTCTATTGGGGTACTATCCAGGCCTGCTAGTAGTGGATCAACACCAGAGATGAAACTATGAATCTGACGACTATATTGCTTGTGCACCAATATACCCCTCAACCCCAATTGAAACAACTGTGTTGTCTTGGCTTGGAATGTGTGTCAGTCAACCAAGAGAGTGGAAGATGCTACATCTTACAATTAGGCAAGTGTGGAAACCAAGAAGAACTGAGAATTGAGCAATACTTCCAGAGGTGTTAGAATTGGTTTTTACAAACAAGGTCCATTCAGAGAGCTAGAGTTCTACCATTATACAACCACCATCCAAAATTTTTCTTTAGCTTCGTTTTGGAGCCTCCCTACCAACCTTCACAGTAGCATGTCTTTCTTCATCAACTACACAAGCTCTAGTGATTTTCTTGCAGAGAGATAGCTTGCCGATCAAACCTTGATGCATTCCCCTCATAGGTTGTTCATCTGAGCTTGGTCCAATAGATGGCTGAGCAACTCCTTCAAGAATTTATGAAAATCTAGAGGGCAACAACCTTCCCTCCAAAATTGTGCAATCCTAGCTGGTAACCTATTGGGTCCTAGAATTACACAATTATGCTGAGCAAGCTTCACCCAGAAAACTACGCAATTCTTCCCAGTTGGGCTGCTCGGCCCAGAATTTGTGTAAATCTGGGCAGCAGTCAGCTACTCTGCCCATAAGTTGAGCAAATCTTATGAGTAGCCAGCCTAGCTCCCAGGCAAAAATAAGAACTTTTTCTAAGTAGTTGAGTAGCCTCTTGCATTTGCAGGTGATTTGACCGGTTCCCTTCAGGACCGAGAAAAATAGACTTGCATGCATGGGCTGCTTCTCCCAAGGGAGCATGCAAAGGCATCCCTTGTTTTAGGGATCTATTTTTGGCAGTTGGAGGTTACATGCAAGGATCATTTCAGAACCTCCCACCAAGTGTCACAACCTCGATTTTATCAAAAATCATCAACAAGACACTGCAAAGCTCATTCCTCACATCAACCTTGAAGCTCTGACATCCCACATCACATATAGGAGTTGTCAGTATATTCAACTTAGTTGTTTTGGGGTAAGCACGCTTTCCATGTCTTGTGTTGCATTTTTGGCGCTTTTTGTGTTTTGCTTCATATGAACATTGTCTGCTTGATTTCAGCGAGCACTTGCTATCGTTTTGATACATACTAGCTCATACATGCACCGTTTTAGTTTTCATTAACATCTCACTCTTGTCACATACATGAAACTGCTTTTCACGAACAGTCACCTATTCAACGACTCGTCTCTCTCACATGCATGTTGTTCCATTTTTTGAATTTGACATTCACCGTTTTCATGCACGATCATTCACTTATGCTTACACTCAGCATCGCCATGCATCCACATTCACTTTCACTTTCAGTTGCCCGTCAGTGAGTCTAGGCAGCCTTGGCCGGGACTCCGCCTCACCAAGACAACTTTGCGTAATCCTCAGATGGAAGGCTCTTTCTTCCAATTAAGAAATGCACATTTCTTCCCAATGGCTATCCTCAAGTCTTACATTGCACAATTATGAGGGATAGTGACTGTTGGCCCAGAAAAAAGTGTAATGCAGTCACTAAGCTTGCAACCATTGCCAAATGAGATTACACATTGCGCAATTCCAACAGTCAGCAATTAGACTAGATTGTGAATTGTGCAGTTCTAGTAATCTTTCAACCTCACACTAGCCCAGACTGTGCCTTGCATAGTCTTGACAGTTAGTCTCTCGAGCTCCCGGCAGAAATTGCACGACCTTCATGATCAGTCACATATGTATGTTGCTAGTCAATTCTCTCATTCATTTCGGTTTTCGAATGACAGATTTCTTGCCATGAGTGTTTCCATGTCTTGCAAGTGTTCATCTACCTGTCATCAGCACAAGTACAATGGTTTCCACGAGAGCAGAGTCGAAGACACCGTTCAGAGAACACTTGGGGATGCAGTCGATCAAGTGTCTATGAGCTTGCCTACTCACGAAGACATCAAGTTGTTCATAGACAAGGACATCAGGATATGACGACAACAACATCATAGCATGTAGCATCGTGAACAATAGCTGAAGGTAGCATAGCATATGTAATGAATGAAAAGAGGAAGGTTTTGGACAACACAGAGGTGGAACAAAGTTGCAAGCTCAAGCAGATCCACTAATGATGAAAGAAACTTTGGAGACTCAGGTTATGAGGTGACAATGCAATCGTGTGAAGACAAATAATGGAACAAAGAAGGAGTTTCATGTGTTGAAGTAGCAACTCAAGGAAGAACAGGAGTTGCATAGACAAGTGAATGAGTTGTAGCAGGAATAGGAACAACACGGGGCACAACATGCACTCATGGATGAAATTATGCCCATACAAGTTATAGATCCATCCCAACAGTTGGAACGAATAAGACATGGTGAGCAGTGCTATTGATTGCATGCAAGGGATTCAACAACATGAATGTCATTATGTGCACTCATGCAATCCAACCCATTCAACATAGTCACGAAGGGAAAGACAAGAAGCAAGTCCGACTGGAGATGAGCATGTAGTTGACAGTTGATGCGCATGACCACCAACACACACTGGAAGATCAACATAGACACTATGCATTAGTGTGTTGTCGATTCAGTTGCACTAAGAAGACCATGTGCATGGTAGCATATGAGTTGGATGAAGGAGCCACACTAATGCACCTACATGCAACGGAGGCAAGATTTCGCTTCAGTAAGATGCCGCCATGGAGTGCATGCACACCATCACGGATGAACAAGCTTGGAATCAGCTCACCATCTTCACCATCACAAGCATGTCAAAGAGTTGGTCTCACCACAATGGATTGAGTGTCAATGATGTCTTGCATGGATTTCTCAATCCATTTTATCTCACATGAGCACATGTACTTGTAATGTAACGTCTTGTCAAGTGGACGTTCAAGTGTCGATAGTTGGATGTAATAGTCATAGAGTAGATGAAGAGTCATGAGGGTAGACAGACTGTCACAAAGGGAATGTCAAGGGTCACCCCACCCTTTGCTATAAATAGAACCTCATAACTCATTGTAAATGGTTTTGGTCAGCCAAGCTTTGATAGGAGTATCTTAGAGAAAGCTTGGATAGTATTGTAACAAGCTTTGGCTTCTCCATTGGCAGAGCTAGTACATTTCTTTGGAGGAGCAGGCGGTTTTGGTTGTAACGTTCCGCTATTGGAACTAGTGGTTGGACATGGATGTATTATATGACTGGAACTTACACATAATATAATAGAGCCAACACGTTTCATGCATATGTTGTATTGTATTCTATGCTATCCGGTTTACTTTAAATGATATATGTATTTGTTTACTTAGGCATGCATGTATGGACTACTCTGTATAAGTATGTATGAATCTTTATGAAATGTGTTTTTGGTTTAACCATCACTTTGGATTGCTCGCTAACTTTGTCTCCAGCTTGTGATGCATCTTTGCTCGTGTGTTCCCTTCCAAGCCACGTACTATTACAAGTTTCCAAGGGGCGCACTCACCTCACCCTCAGTGTGTTAGAACCTCTCATGCAACTTCCTTGGCTTGCTACAACTCTCACTACATTGCTACCAACAGAGACATCTTACTTGCCTCTATGCAAAATCATGGTCAAGGAATTATCGTATGACCCAATGTTGGGACTCCTACACCAAACAGTTTGAGGTCTAATTGGGACTTCTTACCGGGGAGATCCCCTTACATGTTTCCAGGTCCAGCACCGTCAACACATCTATTAGGTCATAGACACATTATCCATTCACATAAACATGGTTAGAGCCATACATAAATGCTATCATAGAATGTGCATATAACCAGCATCATAGGAACAAAAATACAATAAACATGATAGACATCAAATCCATTAATACAACAATACCTTTACACATGGAAATCAAGGAAAGGATTTCTCATTAATGAATGAAATGAACCAACCAGATGTGACTACCATGTTCCACATGACTATAGAATGGATGAGCCAAATCTCTCTTCAACCATTCACCCCCATTCCATATTCCAAGCATGAATGTGGGATATCATAGAACACATCAATTAAAACTCATCGAGGGCTTCCAGAGGCCATCTACCTCGACCCATCAAATAGTGATTCCACCTCACAGTAGGAGATCACCAAAACCATCATTGGATTGGTCTTCATCCAAGCCTTCCAGGGCTTCTAGAGTGTTTTTCCAACCAAGTCTTCCAAAACTAGTAACTCAACCCACAACTTACATAGGGCTTCCAAAATGTTTCTCCAACCATCGCTTCCAGGACTAGTAACTCAACCCACGAAGGGCTGTCAGAGCATTTGTCCAACCAAGGCTTCCAGAGAATTTGTTCAACCAAAGCTTACAGGAATAGTAACTCAAACCAAGTTGTTACAGGGATTCCAAAGCGTTTGTTCAATTAGGGCTTCCAGGACTAATAGCTCAACCCAAGCTAAGGAAACATGAGAACCAACCAAAACAAAACAATGAAAGTAAACCCACAAACACAATGGGTATCCAGGAAATGGAAATTTTAGGCAATCCACTATCGATCTAGGCCATCCTCCATGCCAACAATAGATCACAACCAATAATCCACATGCATATGCCATGCATGGCAAAATTAGTGAAGAAATGATAAATGCAACTTGGTACCAACAAGAAAATCTGATGTAGCTGCTGATGCTGATGCCTTCTTTTGCTTTCCTACTCTTCCTTTACCTTCTTGCTACAAGAATCCAAGTATGCCACACCCTCCAAGAGTTTTCCAAGAAATCTCTAAGTATCCAAGAGTATGAGAGAGAGAGAGAGAGAATAACGAGAGAGAGCTCCAACATTGAACTACAAAAAGGTTGCCAACTAATCCTCATAAGCCTTTTTATTAATGAGGCCTCTATTTTCTTCATGTTCCATTATTTTCCTTCATTTTCCTCCTCACATGAAACCTGTGACATTTCACCTCCTTTTTCTCCTAATTTCCATTATTTGCATAAATAAATGTGCTAAAATGCCTTTTAATGCCTTAACCATTGCATTTTCCAATTTCCTTAGCCACAAACAACTAGATAAACACCCAATAGGATGTCTTGCCCAAAATTCAACTTGGATTAACTGTACCAGTCATCTGAGGTTATTATTTTTAATATTTATTACATGGAATTCTCTCTAGGGCTGTTACAAAACCCTCCCCCTTGGGGGACATTGTCCTTGGTGTTCAATCACACATATACCTCAGCAGCTTGCTAAAATAAGGCATATTGCTCATCGACCTTTATAACACATCTCGATGCAGTATTTAGAATGAAATATCTTCTCAAGAGAAAAAACATCTTGACAACATGAAAACATACTACATAGTGGAGCTTTATAACACATCTCATTACGATATTTACAATGATCATCTTGTTGAGAGCCAACTCATATGAAATCATAACATCATGATAACATAACCCCATGATAACATAATAAAATAAAATAACACCCATACTGCATAGTGGAGCTTTATTACATAGCCCGTTATGGTTTTTACATCCATACACGAGTGCACATATAGCAAGATCAGAAAAATATATATATACCAAAACATATGCTAAATCATATATTAAAACATATATCAAACATATACTAACATCATATATAAGCATATATATCAAAGCATCATATAGCATATATCAACCATCATAAAGCATATATCGATCACCATAAAGCATATACCAAACCAGCATAAGGAAAATACTAAACCACCATAAAGAAACCACCATGGTCAATCACCAAAACACCATATGAAGCTGCTTTTCCTCAACTAACAAACAAGGAAGGATACATAAACTACATTTGATTCAAGCATATCCGATATAGCTTCATCGGGATGAAAGTGCTTCCATTACACTTTAACTTGCTCTATTGCTTGGTTCTAGAGCATGAGCACCTTTTTCTGCAATATAAAATGAAGCTTCGGCTAGAATTCTCCATCTAGTTCCACCTGCAATATAAACCAGTCAGTCACATGATCAACATATTTAACATACTTTGTAAGAAATGAGACATGGAAAACATCATGGACATTCATTGTCAGAGGCAATGCAAGTCGATAGGCTATTGGCCCAATCATCTCAATGATACCTAAGGGTTCGAAAAATCATGGTGCCAACCTGACACATGATCCAATCCACAAGGAGATCTTCTTTAGTTTGATGTACAAGTACACCTATTCCCTAACCTCAAACTCCTTGAACAACCTATTCTTGTCTTCATAACACTTCTGCATATACTGTGTTGTCTTTGGATTCTTCTTGATCACCTACATCTCTTGTTCCATATCTTTGAACATATCTAGTCCGACCAATACTCTGTTAACCGGATCACTCCAACTAATGGGAGTGTTACAACTCTAGCCATACAATGCCTCAAAAGGAATCATCCTTAGTGACTCCTGATAACCATTCTTGTATGCAAAAATGACCAAATGGAGATAATATTCCCATTTTCGCTGCTGATGCATCACATACATCCTCAATATATCCTCCAATATCTTGTGGACCCTCTCTACCTGTCCATTCATCTACGGATGATAAGTTGTGCTAAAGGCCAACTATGTTCCCAAACCTGAAAATAACTCCTTCCAAAACTTAGAAGTGAGCTTTTCATCCTTGTCTAACATAATATTCTTCCAAACACCATGTAGTCTAACCAAATCTTTGATGAATACCTGTGCCACCTCACTAGATGAGAATGTAGATTTCATGAGAATGATGTGTGAAACCTTTGTTAACCTATCCACAATGACCATGATGGAATCATTTTGCTTCACTGCCTTTGGCAACCCTATGATGAAGTCCATGAAAATGACCTCCCATTTCCAACCTAGAATCGTGATCATATGTAGCAGTCCACCTAGATGTTTTCACTCTCCCTTCACTCACTAACAATCGAAACATCTCACCACAAACTCTACTATATCCCTTTTCAGATTCAACCAATAGAAATATCTCTTCACTGCGGTTAGTTTCTTTTGGTAACCCAGGTGACCTGAATATGGTTTCACATGAAACTCCCTCAAGATCACCTTCTTGAGATCACTATCATGCGGCTCATATATCCTGTCTTTGAACTTAACCAATTTGTCTGTTGTAAGATAATAATCCAAGCCCTGTGCACCTGAACCTATACCTGTACCACCACCTATACCTATACCAGTGCCATCACTGGTACTTGTACCTTACTATCACCTGTACCTATACATGTACTTGTACTCTACTGCAACCTGTGAACAATCTCCATATATTTGAAATCCTACTGTCTTGCCTGTAAGATCCTATCCTGCAAATGTATCCCATAAGAGCTCATAGCTGCTAGGTGATTCACCTGCACTTGCCTGCTAAGAGCATCTGCCACTCGGTTCTCCTTGCATTTGATGTATCTGATGTCAAGTCAAACTCACTGATCATGGCCAACCATCCAACTTGCCTAGCATTCATATTCAACTGGTCAAACAAATGCGTCAACCCAATGTGATCACTCATAAGAAAAAACCACTTGCCAAGAAGGTAGTGTTTCCACATCTTCAGTGCATGTATAATCGCTTCCAACTCGAGATCATGTGTGGAATAGTTTTGCTCATGTTTGTTTAGTTTTCGAGACTCATAACATACCACCTATCCATCCTGCATAAGGACTCCACCAAACCCTCTATTGCAAGCATCTATGCATACCACAAATTACTTATCCAAATCTACAATATGTAGTATTTGTGTATGTGTCAACAACTACTACAATTGCTCAAAGCTACTCTCGCACTCTTCAATCCATTCTAAATTCTTACCTTTCCTTTGCAATGATGTGATTAGGTCAGAAATCTAGGTAAGTTCCTGATGAACCTCTGATATAGTATCCTACCAAACCCATGAAGCATCTCACCTCATTCACACTCTTAGGAGCTACCACTCCATGATGGCCCTTATCTTCTCTAGATCTACTGCATTGTATTCCTTAGAGACAACATGTCCCGAGAATTGTACCTCTATCTAAAAGAAACTACATTTTCCGAGCTTAGCATACAACTGTTTCTCTCTCAACAATATCAACACTATTGCTAAGTGCTCAACATGCTCTTCCTTATTTTTATAATATAGCAATATATCATCAATGAACACAATAACAAACTTATCGAAATATGGATGCAACACACTATTCATCAAACACATGAATGTGGTTGAATCATTAGTTAAGCCAAATGGAACAACAACAAACTCATAATGCCCATATTTTGTCCTGAACGTAGTCTTGTATACGTCCTCCTCTTTGACACATACCTGATGGTATCTGGATCTCAAGTCAATCTTCGAGAACATTGTTGCTCCCTTCAACTGATCGAACAAGTCATCAATCCTCAGCAAAGGGTATATTTTCTCGATAGTCACTTTGTTCAATTGCATGTAATAAATGCATAGTCTGAGGGTACCATCTTTCTTCCTCATAAACAAGACATGTGTGCCCCACCATGATACACTTGGCCTAACGTATCCCTTGTCCAACATTTCCTTCAGCTGCAACTTTAACTCAACCAACTTAGGTGTGCTCATCCTGTATGATGCTTTCAATTCTCCAGTTTCCCTTGGCACTAACTCAATAGAAAAGTCTACCTCCATATGAGGTGGCAACTTTATAATGTCATCAGGAAATACATTCTTGAACTGTTGTAAAACTAGGTACTTGTTCAACACATTTGTATCCTCAACCTCCTTAGCCTTATCACTAGAAATATGCAATGCAAATAGCTTGCACCCTTTCATGTGGCTACGCTTTGCTTGCATAGTTGTCACCATCCTAACTAATGTGGATTTCTTCTTACCTTGCTAGACTCTTGGTTATGCATTGTCATCAACACACTCAATAGCTTTGTCATAGCAATGAACCTTGGTTCTATGTAGATACTACCAATCCATGCCAAATAACATATTGTATGAACCCAACGTTAATACATTCAAATGTGCTACTGTAGGAATACCATTTAAGGCAAATGTGCAAGCTCTTATGCAATGATAAACTTGCTTCTTCATGCCTGTATCCAACTCAGCTAACCAAGAATCTTCATGCAACTCCTAATTCAACCCACAGTTATCCACCAAGTTAGGACTAACATAACTATAATTAGATCCAGGGTTAATCAAAATAGAAATAATTTGATCGCAAAGATTACCATCCATCTCAATGATAGATGCCTAATTTTCTACCTTCCTATTTTCCACGGCTACATAGATACAAGGAATACTTTGGCCAAAATATTCAACAGGCTGCACTTCCTGTGCACTGTATATCTAGGATCTAACACCCTGATTTTGTGGACAATCTCTCCTGCGATGATATTTTATGTAATTCAAACACTCTATGGGTTTCCAGCCTCCATCCTTATTCTTCTCTTCAGCTCAATGTCCCTGCCCTCTATCAAATGCATTGAACCTCTTATGTGGTGCCACATTCTCCTTGTTATCTGTACCATGTGGCCTTGCTCGCGTTTTCTCCCATTTTCCTTTGTTCTTTACATCACCTCTTTAGTCTGGCTTAGTCATTAAGAGAATTTTGAGGTCTAAAATGGGCCTCCTCAGAAAAATATATAACCAAAATAAACTTTATAAGAACCAATAGGATTGAAGATGATTATGTCAACCATGGGAGATGATTCACCATCTTTGGAGTAAAAAAGTAAAAAATAATAAAATAATAAAACTACTTTTTCAACTCGTATTTTCAACTTATCTCCCTAAGGTTTTACTCAAGTTTCGATCGAGATTACATGTTGGATGAAAAAATTAATTCCTTATCCAAGGAGTACCCATGCAACTACTTTTGATGGACGTTGCTACACGAAAAATGAGAAATACATGAAAAAAATGTGACTGCAATCACATTTTCCATGTATTTCTCATTTTTGTGTAGTAGGGTCCATCAAAGGTAGGAAATATGGGTATTCCTTGGGAAAGGAATCAAATTATGCATCCAACGAGTGTTATCACTCAAAATTTGAGTAAACCCATAAGAAGATAAGTTGAAAATACGAGTTGAAAAAATAGTTTTTTTTTATTTTTTATTTTTTCCCTATAAAATTTGATGATGTAATATAATCCAATTTAAAATACCCACTATTATTTTATAATTTCCTTAGGAGGCCCATTTTAGACCTCAAAATTCCCCTAATGCTCAGTTCTGCACTTTTATTGTTCATAGCAATGCTTTAGCTTTCGACTAGCCTCCTCCAATGATCTAGGCTCATCGAATTCAATCCTATCTTTAAATGAAACCGATAGTCCACTAATGAATCTATGAATCTTAGCCTTCTCGTCCTTGAGGTAAGGTACATACCTAAAAAAATCGAAGAACTTACTGGTGTACTCATCATCTGTCATGGATCCCATGTTTAGTTCATAGAATTCTTTTTCCCTGTCATCGAAGTATCTCTCTGAGAAATAATTCTTCTTGAATAGACACTTAAAATCACTCCAAGTTAGATATTTCTCATTTATATCTTCGAAATTCTCGACATCTTCCCACCAAATGTCTGATTTAGCTTTAAGACTAAAAGTAGCCACTCTAGCTTTCATGTTCTCTGAGTAGTCATGCAACCTAAGAAAATTCTTCATACCAAGCAACCATGCCTATGCATCTTGTGATATCTTTATCTCTCCATCAAAATTAGGTGGATTTTCCTTATTAAATTCATCTGGAAAATACCCCCTATCACTCCTCGTGTAAGAATGATACCGATACCGATGACGATCATATTTCCTATCTGGATCAGAACTAGAATCATACCTGTGTCTATCCCTCCTCCTCTCCAGAGTGTCCAAAAATTTTCCATCTCTAACTATATCATCTCTATCTCATTGACTACTACCATGAGATCTACTACCATATGCCCCATTAGTTTTATCTTCCTTCTCATGACTGATTTGTAGTGGTCCTTGTTGTTGAAAATTTGACAAGCTGTGAAGTATTACTGCATTCACCTCTGCTAACTTTTCATGTGACTCTGTGATTCTATCATTATTTTCTTTACAAATCCTTATCTCGTCCTTTAAACTTCTCAATGTAACTGCCAAGTCAGAGTGGTTCCCAACACCATACTACTCTTTGGATTCATAGGGAGAGTCTCTATAGTCAACCATTTTGCTAGCCATTTGATATTTCTTCCGACAAGGCATAATATCTTAGATAAACCAAATCACAATAAACCAACACACCTTGGTATATATCGGGAAGATACTTGTCTACAAGATTACCAAATCAACATGATACATGTATAACATAATCATAACACCATATAGACATACACGAGTAAATGTATCAACTCATAAACATTACTCTAACTAAGATCCAGTCATCAATGCAAGGCCATATCAATAATGCATGTTATGACCTCATGGATGACAACAACCATTACTCCATTGTACAAATTGCCACATGCAACTAGTAGTATGCATAAGGAATGCCAAACCAACTACAAATATGCATAACCAAATGTAGTTGAACAAAATCAATTAGTTATTGTAATCAACCTACAAGACTGGTGCATGTAATCAAAATATTCAAAAATGTAAACTAACATACAAGGATGTAAGTAGGTACCATGAAATCAACATGTGAGCGACATGCAATCCATACACAATCAGTCACATACTTATGACAATGCATTTCATGAAATCAATACCAAACTCTCCATGATAACCATATTACAACCCCAATCAATCATCAAGCAAATGTAACAAGTATATAAGTGTAAGAGACACAGATGCAACTAACATGCATGCATGTCCAACACATAGCCCATTTAGTCCAAGGGGTGTACCATGCTCTAATATCAATCTGTATCACCCTCCTCCCACATCTACACAAGCAACCAGCCAGCTAGGGTAAAGATGCGACGAGAGGTCACTATGATATGATTCGACCTTCTAAGTCACATTAAGGAAGTGGAACCATCAGAAACACACCATACATACATCCATCATCATAAAAAGAACCGTTAGAGGATAATTCAACCACTCACACAGCTTGTCCTTGGGTCCCACTATTATTTTAGGTTTCTTGGGCCATAGTCACTCTCATTCTATGTGAAAGGGAATGACCAACAACCTAAAGTTTCTCTCACATGCCTACCTACTAGCAAATGTGAGCGAAAAATGTCAGTGCTATGCCAACAAATTTGGAATTTGAGCCACTTTTTCAGGCCTGGAGCCTAGGTCACTACCCAGAACTGAACCATATCTTCAAATCGGTAAATTAACATGGAAGTGAAAGTACTAAAGAAAATACTTGTTCAAGACCTTGATTAGATCCCTACTAGTAATGATAGGCATTTCGTAAAACATATCATTCACATGTAACCTACATGTGTAAATAACATAATTTAGCATAGGGATCTCATACCTAACTAAGAATTGCTATGAACCATTGTTTCCTCATGCCATTTGATGCATCATCATCTATTAGGTCTATTGGCATTATGATGTATGTGTTGTGCTTGATGGCAACCCTCTTGTAGCAGAACAACTCTCGCATATATGGGAACTAGATGAATCTACAGAAGAGATATCAGATGTGACAAAATGCATGATAGTAGCATTTACAGATGTGACGAAATGCAGGGCAGCTTCAAGGAATCAGTTCAAAAGGCAACTCACTAAGATGAAATATCACAATATAGCAGGTAAACAACACATAATTACAGATCAGTCTTCATACAATGAAGAAAGAGAGGTATTGATTTGGATTTAAGTAGGAATGCAACAAATTACAGAGATAACCATAAACACAGAGATGGAGTGGAAATAATACATCATTTCATTAATGTAAAATACTGAAATATGCTTAGAAACATAAATGGAAATAAACCAGCTAGGGTGATGGTAGCTTATCTCTCAGAAGAGATGTGGCGGCTACATGCCTCTAAACTGTGTTACAATGAGGCTTGAAGGCCTATTTATTGTTGAGAAACAATGGAAAACCCTTAACATACCAAAACCTAACCGTAGAAGATGGAACGCCAATATGTGGGCCCTGTTTGGATAAATTGGTACAACAACTTCCCAGGTATTATAGACATTTTTGGGCACTTCAACCCCAATAAAAAATGTCCATAAAATGAGGGCTCTTAAGTCCCTAAAAGGGTTGCTTCACTGCCTAAAGGAACAAGGTCAACTAATTACATCATCTCCCAGAAGTTCTCCACTGAAAACTTCTCATAAATGGTCAAAACTGGACCACATTGAAAGCTCCATCACCCTCTCAATGAATAGGGTGTGATGCATACTGTTTTGCTCCTCTGTAGGGTGCGATGGTCAGGAATGGACAAGTGGCAGGGACCAAATTGCAAGGTGGAAGATCATGGAATCTTCGAGAAGCTTCCCCTCTGACACTTGCCACTCCATTTTTGACCAGAGATGAGTAAGAGATCTTCATTCTCCAAGTGGAAGCAGGAACTATCAGAGAGAAGACATTAATCAAGATCCCAAAAGATGACTCACCTCTTTGTAATCATCTATATATGGACCCCTCATCACAGAGATCCAGAGGCTAGAATTTTGTAATCTATAGAGAACTGTTGTTGGTATTCTGGTGTACATTCACAGTGTTGGGTGATTTTGCTTTGCTTGAGGTGAAAGAAGGGCTTCTTAGCTGGAGGATGATGCTGGGTCAGAGGTGCTCATGGTTGTAATCCTCTTGCTACTTTTTATCTGAATAAAGCTATTCTTGTTTCCTTCCATATCCTGGTGTACTTGTTTATATATGCTTGTATATGGTTAATGTACATCCGATCCTGCATTATTTATGAATTTAGATCCTTGTTTCTCGCATAGTAGTATGTTGTTGTGATTCTATAGGTCCTTTTGAAGCTGAGCGGACAAAGAGTGAGTAGCAAAACTCTATCAAGAAGGAGAGGGAATTGAGCGCAAGACTCAGGTTGGCCTTCTTGGTTCTCCTCTCATCTATTTTCATAAAAGGAATCAATAGTAGACTTTGATTGTTTGTTTCTAAGATAGCCACCCATCTTAGTGGGAATAGCAGCATCCGTATGGACACTATTCCCATATAACAAAATGGCGACTCCGTTGGGGATCTACTAGATTACTTGTTAGCCTATCTATCCTTATTCTTTTATAAACATACAAACGGAGCCTGAAGTCAAGCCAGCTAGCCTTCCAACTGCATTTGTCATACAAACGCAAAGTAGATCAATGCTGCTTCAGTCAATCTCCGGGTTTTTGTTTATAAATTAAACAATAGATCTGCAAGCAATCTAATTGCCCTTAGTAGTGAATTTAGTAACCTCTAAAATCACCCCTGTGTTTTTACATACATTGATATGTACTTATTCAGCTTAAACACCTGAACTAAACTACAAACTGTGAGTGAAGTCTCATTCAGAGTCTTGCACTATAACCATCGCACCCTGCCTTCAAGGCAACTTGTATGCATCACACTTCCTGAATGGAGTGACTGCGCTGCATACTGAGTTCACTGTGTAATAGGTGCGATGGTCAGGGATGACTGATTTTACCCTTCGACTGTGGATTTTTCTCACTGTTTTCAGTCTTATTCAAGAGTTTTTGTTGTCTGTAATTAGTGTGCTTATGTGAATACCCCCTTCTCTAGCATTATTCCGCCTCCTTAGTGCAAAGAACTATAAACTTTTTTTATGTATTGTGCGTCGTTTTAGTTCTCTTTTGCAAAAAGTAACATAGTCGAACTGTCGTCTCTAGATCTGAAAGTGTCGTAGCTGTTGTTTTCAGTTTTAGAAAGTAATCCCATTGTTTTAGATAGTTGATTATATGGTTATCATTGCAGAGGAATTGATTTACTAGTTTTAAAGTGTCGAAAAGCAATTTCCATTTAAAAATCGCAAAGTGTCTCTTTTGTTTTCACTTCGTTTTGAAAGAGAATTTTGTTGAGTACAGTCGCTTTAAAAATATTTCAGTTTTGCACATAGTTTTCTTAGTGGCATTTACACATTAAGGAAGCTGAAAACCAATACATGCATGTGCATTTGCATCTTGAATGCTTGGCTTTATTTAGGACTGTGCATATTAGCATATGCTCTGTGCTTTGTGAAGAAACGGTGCTTGACTTTCTTCCCTTTAGTAGCTAGGATTTTCATTGCTAAAAGAAGATAAAACGTCTATTTATCATCTTAGACTGCATTTAGGAATTTTACATACATCACGTGGTGTACCTGAAAGGCAAACCGCTAAGCAAGATCAACTTAAAATAAATCTCAATGAATCTAACAACGCTTTGGAACTTAACGCAACATCTAGAGGTCTAGGCTAGAGACATATTCCGACGTCGTAAAGCCTGGTAACTGTTGCTTTCAGTGCTGGTTAGGTGATTCCTCCACTCTGAGACGATAAGTGCCAGTACAGACTTGTGCTCCCACGTATCGTCGCGTATATATTGGGAGACCACCATAGGCTTCATCCTTTATCCTTATGAAGCCGTGTCTACCGCCCTATCGATCGTAATGCACCGAACATAGCATTCGGGAAGACTGACTGCCGTACCGTAAAAAGTATTTTGCAGTTTTACGATTGGTTTGGTAATCCTGTTTGCCTAGATCTCCAGAGAAGTCCATTTTTCTCCTTTTCAGACTCCTTAAAAGGAAAGGTCCTCTGAGCGCTTGTCACTTCAAGCTCAATAAAAATTCAAGGCGACTAGAGTCATCTTTTTTTTTCTCCACTATTTAAAATTGAAAAAACAAGTTGTGTCCAAGTGTCTAGAAATTTATTTTAAATCAGAATAACGTCACAAATTCCCTCGTTGATCTTAAGGTTGAGAAAATGGAGTCTACCAACAAAGGATTTCCCCGTGAAGGAAATCCTAGTCCTTTCCTATCTTGGGGAGATGTTGGTCCACCCCATATGACCACTTTGTCACCTCCAGGATTGACAATTGGTTCGCAAGTCTGGCTCTTCTCTACCTCCGTCGTTCAGAATCCCACAATTCCTTAACAGTCTAACCAGAAACTAAACAACACTAGAGTTGCCTCCTAACCTTCTACTTCATCTGATTCTCCTTCTCCTCCTTCCTCTTCACTTGACCAGGTCGATAAAGCTAAGAGTCAAGTAACTGAGAAGAAGAAGAAGCAGAAAGAGAAAAAAGAAAAGAAGAAAAAGGAACCAAAATCGAAAGGGAACAACCAAGTATCGTCTAGCAAAAATCCACACACCGCACAGTCAAAACCTAAATCTCCTTGCGTCATTTGCAATGTAGACCACTATCACCGAGATTGTCCTTACATCCCTTGGATCTTAAGGGACTAGTCTCCTCGTTTGTACCACCCGGTAGCATCAACCTCTGGCGATCATGTTGGATGCTCACCATCAACCAGTGAAAGTGAAGCACATGGACAAAAAAGGAATCCTATACTTCCTTGTAAGTTGTGTGAAGGCGATCACGCTGTCCACTGTTGTCCCTTCCTTGAAGAGGCTAAAAGAGTTTTAGATAATCGTCTGGTTTCACCGTTACGACTTCCTCGTGGATATCAAAAACTCTTGCCGAGTCCTCCACCGGTTGAAAATCTGGCTGCCCATCTTTATGGTCAGCTGAAGCACCTATCGTTGAAAATGAACCTTCGGAATCCATACCAGATGAAAGTCAAAGGGTCGATACGACAGTTGACCCGGTATTGCCTTCAGAGTCTTCATCTTCGAACGATACTGTCACTGAAGAGAAAGAGAATGACACCGTTCAAATTCTTTTCATCAACACCAACTCCGATGATCTTGGGGGCAGTCCTCCCGTTCCTTTACCGCAGGAAGGAAGTTCATCAGAGTCCTACCCGGCCGTCTATTCTGTCCCACCACCAAGCAACCTAGTGGTTTTCTTCGACTGGAATCTACTAGGCAGACCCCATTTACTAGCGAGTGTACCATTCAGAATTATTGTACAAGCTTACAGAATGGTCATGGTTGGTGCCATCATTGATGAAGGGGCTTCTGTGAGTATCCTTTCCTCAACTGCTTGGAAAGCGCTTGGTTCACCATTGCTTTTTCCTGAAATGAGAAATCTAACAGGCTTCAACAAGGGAACCAGTCGACCTTTAGGGATCCTTCCAAATGTGCCCATTACTTTGAGAAGGAAAAATGTTCACATTAACGTTATGGTAGTTCAAGGACCTTTAGATTACAATCTACTCCTTGGACGTGACTATATTTATTGCATTGGATCCGTCGTCTCCTCACTCTTTAGAGTAATGTCTTTTCTGCACGAAGGCAGAATGGTCAAGCTCATAGACCAAATGTCATTCCCCAGTTCACACATCGCAAATAGTCAAATGCCATCCTTGAATGGTATTTTCATGCAAGAAATGTCTCATCGGTCTACAGTTCGTCCACCTCATGAGCGCGAGTGATTCAGGAAGATGTGACTGAAATCCAGGGGGCATGCACCCTGGTCTGCTTTGGCAGGAAAAATTTTGGTATAGGGTCGATTTCTGCGAGGGATATATGACTAGTCTGGTGAACCTGTCCTCGCAGGAAAATGGGAACAGACTGGAATAAGATACCTTCGTTAAGGTTATGCTGGGCGATGATGCTCCACTTTGTCTGTTTCGATAGACATCGCTGAGAAAGAATTTTATCTGCTACACTTATAGAACTTTCTTGGTAACCTGGAAATTTTATGCTATACTTGGGGGCATGCAAACCTTTCCGCATGCAAGTGAAGAGCGGCTATTTATTTTTTAAATTTGTAGGACCTCTAACCCTTTAAACCCGTAAGGCTAGTCGTTTCCTAACTTGCATAAAGAAAGGATCCCTGGCAAAGCTTTAGAGATGTAATCCACTTCAAAATAGCATCTCGAATGAGACATTTTTATCATACGACTGGCGAGTAATGTTGTCGCAGAGTTCAAGCTCGTTAAAAAATAAACTCTCCACAAGCAGTTTTAGCGCATAGTTCATGCTCGTTAAAAAATAAACATAAGTCATGAGCAAGTGTTTCTCCCCACGTTTAAGCTTGTTAAAAAATGAACGGGTAAATAACCATTGTGAATGCCTTATTGCCAGCTTTTGAGCCTTGGTCGTGTTCCCGCCATCACCTCCACTCTGTTTTTAGCTGATCATTCACCCCCACATGATTGTTTACCCCTTCGAGGAACATCTGCGAAGAGTGATTCTGCTAGCCATCCTTGTAACTCTGTCGTGATCGGAAAATTCCAAACCTTACCTGGAATCAGCTACTACCCGAAACCATCACTGATTCCTCGAAAAAGAGTCTTCTTTAAGCTCTTTTCACCTGACTCGTAAAAGATGAAAAGATTGTCGAGCGATTGGCCTCTCCAGCTCATTAAAAGGCATTAGAAGTGGTATCCCTCCTCTAGATTTTAATCTTTTTGGACCTGAGGGATTATTACACAAAAAGCTCGAGCGCTTGTCTTGTTCGGCGTGTTAAAACTATCAAAAATTCATCCCTTTTGTATTATTTTACGCTTTTTCAGACTTAAGGGATTATACAACGAAAAATAATCTTCAGAGTCTTCTTTCCGTTTCTTTCAGACTCTCTAAAATTGAAAGAGACTGAGTTATCTTTGTCGTTAAACTAAATAGCGACAAACTCGTCCAACTGGACGAGAACGAGTTTCACTATTGCTAGGCTCGCTAAAATATAGCGACAAGTTCGCTCGAAGGGTGGATTATAGAACAAACATATGTTATCCTCCTCAATCTTGACAAAAATAAAGAGGTACTGGTCAGCAATGACTGGGGAAAATTGGGAAGAAAACAAGAAAAAACTTTATTGGTAGCAAGTCACTCTTGAACATGACACTTTCCTTCCACATCCTTGCCGGGTTGGGTTGTTCCGTTCACTGGTCCTCACCTTTGGTCCGTCACACCATCCATCTCTAGGGTTAATGCTACCAATCCATCGTCAGTGTCGCCGATATGTTCAAGAGAAGTCATTCAGACAATTCACCTGAGTCTCACCCACTACAATTCATTCATGCTTCATTCCTTCATGACTGCCACCCTGAACCCCCATATCGTCAGTTTGTTTTCACCTCCGAAATCATTTGCTTATTTCCATGTCGTTGATGTGGGATTCATTAAGGCCCTCCTGTGATGGGTCGCTTCTTGTTGACATCAGCTCATTATCCAAGAAGTTGACTTAGGCACAACCCTTTTAGTACTTTGAAGCTTGCATGTCTCAATGGCAAGTTTCTCTCTTTCAGCGACAGGTTTACATCAATGACCTTGGACCAAGAGATTTTGCGTGGTGTTCGACGCCAAGTCCCTTTTTTACACCATGTAGATTGTACTATAGTACCTTGAGGGTCATTGTCATTATTGGTGATTCCTCTCATGCCTATTAATAGCTTACATCATTGGCTAGTAATCAGGCGATGTCTTTCCATGTTTGACTCCAAAACAATTTTCACATGGATGAACTTGTACTCCAAGTCAAGATTGGCCGAGTTTGAAAACCCCGGATCTAGTTTCATCCATCCGGTCTGCGATATATTCAGGAATATAAAAACATCTAGTGTACATCATTGCAAAATAGATGATCATCCAAATCAAAGGATGATGTGTCCATATCATCAGTCTGTCACACAGACGATTGTCTGTCCTATGTACATGAAAATGAATTTATAAAGCTGAGCATGGGAATGACCGCCTCAGCTAGATCATAAAAAAAATGTTGTCATATAATGTATTGTATTGTATCTTATTACAGGTCACCTCCCAGCTCAGAAAAAATTCAGATCCTCATAGTAAAGCATTTCAACCGACATCAAAAACGATTAATGACCTCATGCTTTGGGGGGCAACTGTTATAGAAATTTTTGGGCACTTCAACCCCAATCACAAATGTCCATAAACTGAGGGCTCTTAAGTCCCTAAAAGGGTTGCTTCACTGCCTAAAGGAACAAGGTCAACTGATTACATCATCTCCTAGAAGTTCTCCACTGAAAACTACTCATAAATGGTCAAAACTAGTCCATACTGAAAGCTCCATGCAGGGGGTGCGATGCATATCACCTTCCCAATGAACAAGGTGCGATGCATACTGTTTTGCTCCTATGTAGGGTGCAATGGTTGGGAATGGACAAATGGCAGGGACCAAAATGCGAGGTGGAAGATCATGGAATCTTCCAGAAGCTTCCACTCTGACACTTGCCACTCCATTTTCGACCAAGGATGAGTAAGAGATCTTCATTCTCCAAGTGGAAGCAGGAACTATTAGAGAAAAGGCACTAATCAAGATCCCAAAAGATGACTCACCTCTCTGTAATCATCTATATATGGATCCCTCATCACAGAGATCCAGAGGCTGGAATTTTGTAATCTATAGAGAAGTGTTGTCAGTATTCTTGTGTACATTCACAGTGTTGGGTGATTTTGCTTTGCTTGAAGTGAAAGAAGGGCCTCTTAGCTGGAGGATGATGCTGTGCCAGAGTTGCTCATGGTTGTAATCCTCTTGCTACTTTTATCTGAATAAAGCTATTCTTGTTTCCTTCCATATCCTGGTGTATTTGTTTATATGTGCTTGCTTATGATTAATGTACATCTGATCCTACATTATTTGTGAATTTAGATCCTTGTTTCTTGCATAGTAGTATGTTGCTGTGATTCTGCAGGTCCTTTTTGAAGCTGGACAGACAAAGAGCGAGCAACAAAATTCTATCAAGAAGGAGAGGGAATCGAGCGCAAGACTCAGGTTGGCCCTCTTGGTTCTCCTCTCATCTATTTTCATAAAAGGAATCAAGAGCAGACTTTGAACGTTTGTTTCTAAGATAGCCACACATCTTAGTGGGAATAACAGCATTCGTGTGGACACTATTCCCGTATAACACGGAGCCCATGGGTCCCTCTAGAAGAGGCCCAGTAGGCATGTTGGCTCTCTGCTCTTGCCTACTTCTCTACATTATCACTTCCGCCTTGTATTGCCTCTTCGTTCTGATGCCAATGTCGCCTAATTCCTCGGTGTAAACTTATACCAAGTTATAGGTCCCCACCATGCCGAATGTTCCCACTAGACTACACGCTAGCTTCACACCACTCACAACTTCTCAACTCACTCCTGCTCCCTAGTTTTCCATTGGATTCGAACCGAGAATCTTGATGAGCATTAAGAAGATGGGCATCGCCCTCGTTTCAAATATGTCATCAAAGAATAGACAGAGTATCAAATAAACCAAGAAATTAGGCAAAATTGGCATCGAGAAGCCGAGGATGGCGTTGCCGGCGCAAGCCAAGCTCAACACTCTCTTGAATTTCGAATGAATCACTATCACGATGTGAGTTTAATGAACAATTAGTCATATCCATAGCGAGTGTTCGGACATTTTAGAGTTTTTAAATCAAATATCAATTTAATTCTATTTAGTTGTTTTTCGTGATTTTTTTAAATAAAACATAAAAATAATATATTCTTGATATTTATTATTATTATTATTTTAAAATCTATTATACAATAATTTCGGAAATATAACCCATTGCAATTCGCAATACTAATAGTGTGATTTCGGAATTATAACCCCCATTGCAATTAACAATACTAATAGTGTGGTGACAGAATTTAGCAATACCCACCACTATAACCCCCATTTAAATGTCACCACACTATTATTAAATTCTATAATTAATGGAAGAAGATATATACTGTTTGGCTATTTTCCTGTTGCAATTTTTTGGATGAATGCATGTTTGCTGCTTTTTTACCTTTGCTGTTATGGCTATGTGTTTTATATTGTTAGTTCCTTTTATGTTGTCATGGAGAAATCTATGAAGGCCTTGCATATGGAAATTAAAACACTATTATCTTTTGCCTTTTCTGTTCATAACACATGCTTTCCTACATAGTATCCTAATCTATACACTATAACTCTTATTTGGAGTGGAGTAAGGATTATGCTTGTCCCAAGCAGGTCCTATTATTGAAAAATTTCCAGGTTTATGGCTCTGCTTGTTTAGATCTAGTAGCATCTTTTGGGGCAGAATCCATTGCAATCTTGCATACACATTGTAAGGTACCCTTCAAATTGAAGTAAGTGATGGTTGTTAAATTTGTTTCCTTATCTGGGTTGTTGTTTGACTTGTAATTTGGGAAAATGTGGATTTGGTCTATCATTTCCCCTGATGCTTTCCAACTAATTATACTTTTTCATTATCATTGGAGTCATCAAAAGTACAAATTCCATACACACAACTGCCCACTGGGAAATTGGGATTCCATAATCTGGATAGTCTGGCCTAATATGCACAAATTCATACTCTTCTACACGGTACATAGAAAAAAAAACTGTTCAGTTGTCAAAGTCATGTGATGACATATTCAACAAGATGATTTAGAGTGGAACATCTCCTAAATATTTCTACAATTTTGTTTGTGAGCATATTTTAATCTCAACTTAACTTTAACTAAATTTGTTGCATTTCCTTCTAAATTTTCTGTGAATTTTGGTAGCTTGTATGTCAGAGGAGATTGAAATTGTTTTGATAGCACATCCAACACAAATAAATAGATGGACTAAGCCTTTCAACCTTTTCGGCTTATTTACTTATATCAAACATTTGTGCAGGGTTTCAACCAATTAACATTTCATTGAGTATGTATTTACAAATCAATGATTTTTGGATCAAATCCCACAAAGCAATTCTATACCTGCTCTTCAAATTCCTTCAAGCTTTTGAAAGTAAAACCAATGAATTATCAATATAATTTTACCATAATAAAAAACAATTAGAAAGCCTTTAGCTAGCTCAAATTGCTCATCCGTTAGGCTTCAACCACCATCTCTTCTAGAAAAATTCAACAATTCCAATTTAATAATCATATCGGCCTCTCTTTGTACCTTTTGGGACAATTGCTAGTTATTTTATTTGAAATGTTTTTTTTTAATAAGTTCATGTTTTCCCTATTGTTATTTTTTTCTACATGTTTATTTATTTATGATTTCATTTGTAAAAATATTGGCTTTTGACATCACGGTTTTAAATGTATTGCATTTTTAAGGAGAAAACAAACGATGAATGTGCTACTTGTAATACAATGTTTTGATTGAAAGAATAATTTTAAAGTTCTACTTTGTAATGTTATTGGTTGTTGATACCATGCTTTCAAATAGGTTGTAATGCTAATCCTGAAAAGTGGATTCTATTACTAGAATAATGTTTGTTTTAGGGTCAATTTTAAGGTTTCAATATCAACTTTTAAGATTGTGATTTCAAACAAGTTGTAATTTTATACTCAAAATAAAAACATGATGGTGGAAGCACTACCTTTCTATTTGGAGAAGTACCTTTTTATTGAAGTGTCATTTTCAATGATTTTGTTTACAACTTTATGGGGATTTAAGGCCATGGTGGAAAAATGTTGTAATTATAACCTTGAAAGAAAATAGTGATTTTGGGAGTACCATTTTTTTATTTGGGGGTTGATTTTGGCATTATGGACTAAAAAATATAAGTGTTTAGTGCTAGATTTCATTTTGAGATGTCAATTCTTGACATGTTACTAATTGTCTCAACTCATAATATAGTAGGCCTCGCTACTAATGGTCAAATGGCTTCACCAAAATTTGATAATGACCTTCATGTATTCTAAAGGTTGTTTTAGGGATGTCTTCCTTCCTCACACTAATATGATGATATGCGTATTGAAGCTTGAATTTAGTAAATAAAATGACTCAATATAATTCATCAATAATAGAAATACAAAATTTATGTTTAATGGAATACCAAATTTATGTTTAATGGAGTATAAAATTTATGTTTAATGGTGACCTCTTTGAGATATTTATGATGTAGACACATATTCCATGAACCATCCATTTTGTAAACCCCAACTATTGGTGAAGGGAAATCACTTTGGCTAGGTTTAACGATATGAATGCTTAACATTTCTTGAACTATATGCTCAACACCACTCTTTTAGGAACATGAGTATCTACATGGTTTGATGTTAAGAGGAAATTTTCTTTATTACAATTGAATAGTGTGATCATGATTTCAAATAGGAGGAAGTATTTTAGTAATCTCTACAAATATCTTGTAATGATTGCCACTAACTATACTAATGGCCAAATGGCTTCACCAAAAATTCATAATGACCTTCGTGTATTATAAAGGTTGTTTTAAGGATGTATTCCTTCCTCACTTTAATATGAAGATATGCTTATTGAAACCTGAATTTAGTAAATAAAATGACTCATTATAATTCATCTAATGATTCATCAATAATAGGAATATAAAATTTATGTTTGATGGTGACCTCTTTGACATATTTATGATGTAGACACATGTGTTATGAACCACCCATTTTGTAAACCAAAACTATTGGTGAATAGAAATCACTTTGGCTAGGTTTAATGATATGAATGCTTAACATTTCTTGAACTATATGTTCAACACCACGCTTTTAGGAACATGAGTATCTATATGGTTTGACGTTAAGAGGATGTTTGCTTTATTACAAGTGAATAGTGTGATCACGATTTCAAATAGGAGGAAGTATTTTAGTAATCTCTACAAATATCTTGTAATTATTATCACTAACTATTTGGATATCGATGAAAATAGAGGGTTTACGTGTTTGAACATCTTGTGAAAATAATCATGCAATTACACTATGGAATCACATTTTAAACAAAGTTTTCATTTTATTAGAGTTTATGAATTTAGAAAGGTTTTCTTTGATACCTTCATTCAAAATTTGCTTCCTTCTAAAAAAATCTCATGACATGTTCCTCAAATTCAAAATTTATTATTAATAATGATTATAACCTATATAGTTTTCAAATCACATCAACACCATCCATTTGGATTGCAATCATTGATCTATCAATAATACATCCTCACAATATATCAGCACTATAACATTTTTATGACAATTTATGGTACCTTCATCTACAATAATTACCTAATTCTTTTTTATCTAGCTTTATGGCTCGATGAAGTGTTTGGCTAGATCGAGTGCCAAGGCTTGATTCAACCATTATTTCTTATTCAAAATCTCAACTGCGGTCTACATAATCCATTTTTATAGATCGTGAGAAAGAAGCAATTTGACAAAGGATTTTAGAGCTCAACCGATATGGAGGAACTCAATCATGAAGCCCAACAACCCCGCCAACAACCCAAAGACTCAAGCCAAGGTAGCCTGGAGGTTTCCTATCCTTTTTGTCTCTTTTATTTAATGTTTATTGCAAAATAAAATAAGTTAATTTGAAATAAGAATCCACCATATAAAAACCACAATAAGCAACCATGAAAACCAACAAAAAACACCAAGAAAACCAACAAAAAAACACTTAGGAAACCATGAATAAAACTGTAGAAGACCACAAATAACAACTTAGAAAACCACCAAGAAAACCACTAAGAAAACCCTTGAAAACCACCAAAAAACTACAATTTAGGAAAATTACATTTATTTTATTTCATTGTATAAGTTTTATGCAATGGCAACATGTTTATTATGAAGCTTTTTCTACGGTAAAAACCTTTCATTTTTAATTATTCTAGGTTTTAAAGTTTTTTCTTCGAAATTTAGTGAAACAAATTTTCAAATTTTTTTGTTTTGATATTTAATATATAGTTTAAATTTCAAACAAATTTGACCAAAAATATCCCCAAAAAATCTCCAAAACATAAAACAATCAAATTGTAACTAATAAATAAATAAATTAGGAGTTTAAAATTAACAATATGAATATGGTTACTCATGGTGAAACTCTATTTATGAAATAAGAAATTTTATTTCATTAATTTATTAAATTTAAATTAATTTATATTATAATTTTTTGTAATAATAAATATTGTAACTTATTTTAAAAAATTAATTGTACGCATCCTCTCCTTAATAGTCGAGTGTGCGTTAGCATCCTCGCTTTCCTAACGTAAAGCAAGCATTCAAACGGTGGTGGCTTTAATTGAGAGCGTACTTACGCACCCTT
>APFE031429323.1:75110-130521 GCA_000404065.3 Pinus taeda | reverse complement strand
ACAAAGGAACTCATTTGGATCAAAGGAGCGAAGGCATCCCCAAACTTGCGTTGGACATAAGGTAGGCCTTAAACACACTTGTTTGCCATTATTTATAAAAGCACATTTAGAGAAAGATAGTGTCTGGTTTGTTTGCTTGTCATTAGGTCTTCTTTAGATTCTAGGAAGGTCTATCGTGTCCGCAATATCGACTCATTCCATGTGACAGAGGCAATGTTTGATAATGTATGGGCCCTTGCATAATGTATTGAACTTCCTGGGTCCTACCACCTCTTGGCAAACATCGTAACAGAGGAATAACTTGCCTTCGGTAAATGTTTGAGGGGTGATGTTGCGATCAAATGAGGCTTTCACCCTATTTTTATGTGCTTCATTATTCTGGAGAGATTTCCACCGATTTTCATCGACAAGCTCTAGATGTACCAACCTTTGTTGCAAAGGTTTGGTGTCATTGAGAAGTTTGATGGTTCAGTGCATGGTATGGATCTCACACTCAATGGGGAGTACAACTTCAACACCATATACTAAATGGAAGGGTGTGAACCCTATGGATGCGTTGACTGTTGCGCAGTATGCCAATAGGGTTGAAATCACCTTGTGGTGCCAATTGGTTTTGTGATTGCTCACCATACACTACAACATTATTTTGAGAAATTCGTTGACAACTTCTACCTGATCGTTGGATTTAGGGTATTATGGAGAAGAAAGCTCGTGAGAGAAACCAAGGTGTTGGGATAACACTTGAAATATTTCATTCTCGAAATGTTTACCATGGTCAGAAACCAACTCCTTGCAAACACCGAATCATTTTATGAAATATGTGACACATGATGAGAGATTTGTTTTTAAGTGGATCTATGACGAGGTGACAGTGTCGTTGTTTTGGCGACGTCATGGCTCGGTTGCACAGTCTTTGTGTCTATATCAAGAACAGATGCATGGATGATGTGTGAGCTCATCGAATAGATGTGTGGGCCAGACTATGGAATTGTCATGGGTTATGGCATGGGAGACGTGTGCACTATGCGTTATTTGAGAAATAAACGTGCATACTATGCACCTATGATGTCCATAAATGCGCGCTGCTTAAAATATGGTTTTTTACAACATGGGAGGCTTATTTTTTAAAATTTGATATCCTTGATGGAAGGATGTGCATGCTCTGGTGAGAATGGGATTGGCAGCCTTTGCGAGTAGCATTCATAGACGATCTTGTAGCTAGTAGGACATTAGTTGGATGGGGGTTACTGAAGTTCCTTTAGAACCCCTCTTGAGATCACATGATGAATTCTTTCATTTTTTGGTTAAGTTGTGGAATGTAGATCGACAAACCTTCAATCAGTACGACAGTCGATATATATTTTGTGACATATTTTGTACCTCGAGGAGAGGTTTTTCCACATCCCCTATCATTTGGGAAAGTGGATATTTGGAGATGCACAAAGGCCCATTGCAGGCCCAACCCTATTGAGGATGGGTGCATCAAAGCATCATATATATTGGATCTATTCAAGCAAGTAGCGATGTCGATGATCATGCACTTAGTAGGTTCGATGGCCCCACACTTATTATTGAAGCCTACAGTCGTAGTGTTGCAAAGGTTGCAGGCGAGACAGTTTTTCGACTGGGTCGGTTTTGTGTATAGGGGGATGGTCTCCCAATTGATGGAGGTTCTGTAGGGATCAGCTTAGAGCTTCTGTTATGCTAGTATCCTGTGTAAGATATTATATTATATGGTTTTGATGATATGGCCTTTTATAGCAATGCCCCGAGGTCCTGCTAGGGACCCCAAGATGAGATGATGGGCACTTGTGATGCCACAAGCTAGAGGAGGTGCAACGAGGCATTATTGGAATACCAAGGTGGAGGGTTAGTTTTTGTCTAACCCTTAAATGATCCTTTATTTCCTGTATTTTGGAGTGAACTTACCGTATCTCCCCTTGTGATAGTTGGGGGCTAGCAGGTATGTGACTTATTTTATTTTTGCATTTCAGTTTTTTGATATGTATGCTTTATGAGGCATTTTTTATATGATGTTGATATGATGTCTTTGTTCTTCCAATTGTGGGGCCGCATGGACCACTGCTTTCCTACTTGGTAGGTAACGATGCATGGCGGATGAGGGTAGATGGTGATCTTATTGTACCTTAGTGACGACGATATGTTTGGGAGGAGGAGGGTCTTGAGAGATTGACACAGCATTGAAGAATCAAGATTGGTGGTCCCTTTGGGGAGGGGACTAGCTCATATGCTTCCAGGGAGATCGAAAGACTATGAGAGCGTTCCAAGGTAGTAGAGGCTTAGTCATCATATTTGGCAGTGTGGCTCTGATATTATGAGGATGTCTAGGGCCAAGCTAGGGCTTTGACTAGGGGGGTTCGCGAGGATGGTTGGGCAGGATTAGGGGAGGTGGTGGTGGAGATGTCAGTAGCATGTGATTGGGCACACTGACTAGTTCTTCTACGCATCGTGATGGCGATGGCCATCATCAATCAAATTTTGGCACCTAATGCAGAGATTGGGCCTTAGGAGAGGGGGGGAGGGCCCTGAACGTAGATGTATATTCTCGGATGTATGTATAAGGGAAAGCACCCTTTATGAGGATGCTCCCCTATTTTTTGGGACATATTTTATTTGGCCATGAGCCAGCAGATGTACTCATACATAATTTTGATAGGTATATACGAGATGATATTTTTTGGCAACTCTTATGATGTGTCTTATGATTTTATATATTTGATGTATTTTTGCATTTGTTGAGATGGATATTATTCTTTTGGTTTATGTATCTTTATGGTTATATATATGTGATGCATGTCGGTCTAGGACTTGATTAACTATGTGATCAAATGTATGATTTTGATCCCTTGGTATATGTGTAAATATGATATGATCAAAATTTCAGGCGAACCTTTGTGCATGCAGATACTTCTCAAAAAGTCGTGGATCATGAACTTGGGAGGTTTTGTTCAACTGTAATACAACAAGTTGGGAATCAAGGAATACATCCAGGTGATAGATACCTAAGTGGGAGGCATCAACCAAGACACCTATGATGATGCCATATCTAGCTTGATTGTTGGTGGCTAACCCGATGCAAAGTCCATTTAAGAGACAAGGTGTTCGGTCAGGAGAGTATATGGCCCAGGCTGCGATAGCTAGATTTTGTGACCATCGAGAAGCACCATCAACAAATCCAAAATGAGAGACTGGAAAATGATGCATCTTTGAGACATGATGAGAGGGTGATTTTAGAGTGCGTCCATGATGAGGTGATCATCATAAAAAAATAATTCATGGTGCATACATGTACATTCTAGGGTTACCCGAGCATTCTTATGGGTGAAATTTTTTGAGGTAGAGACCATTGACAAGTCCCATCAGGATCTAATAATATGTATGCTCCATTGAGAAGGCAATGTTTGATAATGTATGGGCCCTTCCATAATGTCTCAAACTTCTTGGGTCTTATCGCTTCTTGGGAAACATTGTAACGGAGGACTAACTTGCCTTCGGTAAATGTCTGAGGGGTGATCTTGTGATCAAATGAGGCTTTGACCCTCTTTTGTGTGCTTCATTATTCTGGAGAGATTATTTTTTACTTTCATCGAAAAAATCCAGATGTACCAACCTTTTTTCCAAAGGTTTTGTGTCAGTGAGAAGTTTGATGGCTAAGTGCAATGTAGGGATCTCACACTCAATGGGAGTACAACTTCAACCCCATATACTAGTTGGAAGGGTGTGAACCCTGTGGATGCTTTTACTGCTATGTGGTATGCCCATAGGGATGAAAACACCATGTGGTGCCAATTGGTTTTGTGATTGTTCAACATACACTGCAACATTGTTTTGAGAACTTTTTTGACATCTTCTACCTGAACGTTGGATTGAGGGTAGTATGGGGAAGCAAACTCATGAGAGAAACCAAAGTGTTTGGACAACTCTTGAAATATTTCATTCTCTAAATGTTTACCATGGTCATAAAATAACTCCTTGGGAACACCGAACCATGTTATGACATTTTTTAATAAAAACCATGCAACAGTTTTCGCGGTGTTATTATATGCGGGATTGCTTCTACCCATTTGGTGAAATAGTCAATGACAACCACAATGTACTTATGGTTTTCAAATTATGGGGGGTTATAGGTCATGAAGTTTATGCCCTATTTTCAAAAGGGGTCGACAACGACGATTAGATTTAGGGGAGTAGGGGGGGCTCGCGGCTCACGCCTTATGAGCATATCATTGGCACCTATCACATATTTTGACTGGTTGTATTCAATCATGGTAAAGGGTGGGCCAAAAATAATTGGAACGAAGGATTTTCTGAGTGGTGGCCACTGCAATCCCCATTGTGGAAATCATTTAAGGCTTGCTCAACTTTTTCGTGAGTGAGGCACCTATGAAGGATGGTTTCGATGGCCCATTGATAGAGGACATCCCCCAGAAAAAGGTAACAGGGGGGCTTGGTGGCATATGCACCTCCGATCATCGTGAGTAAGTTGGGGTTTGAAATTTCAAGTTTGTAGGAAGAGGAACATATCATTGTACGAGGGTCATCTGTTGATAATAAAAACAGATGTTCATCGAGAAGAGCATCATTAACAAGAGATCCTTGTGTCTCTATTGGGAGATCATTGAAGAATTCAGTGAAGCTGAGTTCCTTTTTTATTTTAGGAGAATTAAACTGTAAATCAAATTCTTATATTACAACAACCCATCAAGAATATTTGTGGTTCATCATACAACGAGTGAGAATATATCACATGGGTTTAATAGCTACTTTTACAGTAGTGGTCTAAAGGATGATATAATGTTGAAGCTTTTGTATTGAATGTACTAGGGATAAGGCATTTTTTTCTTCTAGTTCATACTTCAATGTAGGCCTGGATAGATTCTTGCTGACATAATAAATTATGTGCTCCTTTTTATCTGGTCCATCTTGAACTAATACCCCAGCAATAGCTACATCTAATGCTGATAGATATAGGGTATAGTATTTATTATGGTCAGGTGGGATAATCAAGGGAGCTTGAGATAATGTATCTTTTAAGGCTTCAAATGATTTTTTAGCTTGATCATTTCAGTGGCACTGAATATCCCAATGAAGGAGGAGGAGAAATCCTTTTGCACAAGTAGCGTAATCGGAGACAAAGCGTCATAATAAATTGGATTTATCCAACAAGATTTGTAATTGTTTCAATGTTCTTGGAGGTGGTACTTCCTTCATGGCATGTACTTTGAGAGGGTCAACTCTAATACCTTGTTGGGAAACTATAAATCGTAGCAGTATTTCAACATTGACACAAAATACACACTTGAGAGGGTTCAAGCGTAGGTTATATTGTTGAAATCTCTGAAAGACCATGCAAAGATCCTCCAAATGGTTAACACGCTTCTTGGATCGTACGATAAGGTCGTCCAAATAGGTGATGATAAGATGAGCCAAATCATGGAAGATGTAATTCATGGCCCGTTGGAAGGCGGCACCAACATTTTTAAGGTTGAAAGGCATAACATGCTATGTAAATGTATGCCATGAGGTTTTTTATTTGGTTTTCCACTAATCCATATGGCGAATTTGGATCTGGTTATACCTGGAGAACCCTTCCATGAAGGATAGGGCCTTGTTATTGGAGCAAGTGCCGATGACTTGGTCAATGAATGGTGTAAGGTAATTGTATTTGGGATAGGCTTTGTTCAAATCTCGAAAATCAATACAAACTTGGATGGTGCCCTATTTTTTCATGATGGGTACAGGATTAGAAACCTAAGACGTGAAATTGATAGCATAGATGAATCTAGCTTTGTGGATTTTATCGATTTCCTATTTGATTTATTTTTCCTTAGAAGGATGTAATTGAAGTTGTTTCTTCCTAATGGTATGGGCATCCGGCCAAATGTCAATATTGTGTTCCACAATGGTGGGATTGATGCCTGGAATCTCATAGTAATCCCATGCAATAATATCCTTGTATTCTTGGAACAAGGATGTGTATGCAATTATTTCCTTTGGAGATCATGCTATCCCCAGGGAGATCTCTTCAACTTTTCCAAGTTTGTCTGAAATATTCACCTTGATGGTAGGTGAAATATTTAACATGTTCCCTTCCTCAAATGTGTCAGGTGTTGGGATGGGATTTTTGAACCAATCAACCTTTCTTAGTGGTAGGAAATATTTTTAATCTATGGTGCGGATATCATGGGTTGGTGCGCTAGTAAGCACAAATGATTTTTTCGGGTAGAAAAAAGAAAGGATGGTGCATCGCGTCCCATGGACATTTGGGTTTCATCATGGCCTCTAGAATATATTCATCTAAGTGAAAACAATTATCTAGCATTGACTTGGGTTGTGTCAAGCCTTGAGGTTGGGGTTTAGACGTAGTTGTGTTGGTTGACAAATAAGAATATGATTCATTGGTTGATGTCATAGAACAAAGCGAGATTGAAAACATGAATATGGGTTGGTTATACACTATCGATGGTGTTACCACTGGTGTGATGGGTTTTGCAGTCTCAACACTAGAAAATGATGAGCAGACAACACAAACCATGGTTCCTAAGGATGAGGAAATGAATCGTATATGGTGTTGTGTTTCGTCGGCATTAGGTGGTGGTATAATTTTAGTTATGGTGGGTTGATAATGAATGGGAGGAAGTTCTTGCCATCTCGTTGGTGTACAAGGGGAAAAGGTATATTCCTTAATAGGAGGTTGATGTTGAATCCTAAGTTGTCAAAATTTTTGTAACATATGACATGTCTCAGTGCTATGAGAGGTACTGGTGCAAATACCGTACATTGGACTGGTACTAACCGAATAGATAGTGAGGGTGGAAACATTGCTCATAGTATGAGATGATGACTCCTATTTTACGTCATGATATGGGACATCTTGGGGTGGTAGCCATCTCTAGATCTTAGTATTGGTGTGACATGACTTCCTAGTGTGGGTTTTCCTCAACGCTACTCTCGCTGTGCAAAAACATTGAAGGTACTAACAATTCCTTATATGATGTGATTGAGAGCAGATGTGGCAATAGAAGCATGTGATTTTCTCTTGATTGGAGATATGGATTTGTGGAATTTGGACCACTAAGAGAAATATGTCATTAAACTTACTTGATTCATGACATTGATTTACCAAGTGGTTGGGTTTATCACACAAGGCAAATGTGAGGGGTCATCTTTTTTGCCAGACGACCTTAGATCATTTTTTACTTGATCTAGATTGATGATGGTGAGAGGACATGTAATGATGGGGGCCTTGATAAACTGTTAGTGGCATTTTTTTCTCAAACACACATAAGATGGACCTAGATGCTTCAATCCCTTGTGGTGTGGTGTTATCCGATGGTTCGGTATCTGATCCGTCTAAATCCGAATTCTCAGCAATGAATCGCCACATGAATCCCAGCATAGAACGGAATCAAGAAAGGTGGGAGTAGTGTCACACGTGATGATTTCCTACAAAAAAATGGAAATTGTGACATATGTGCATGGCTCTGATGCTTTCGGCAATGTGGGGAACCAGGCACAATCGATTGAATGCCCTTAATTTGGGACATTCGTTGATCAAATGATCTGGTTCGTCACATAAAGCACACGTCAGTGTATGTAGGGGTGTCATTGATGTAGGTTCCCTCTGATCATGGAGGGAGATTGAGGGACCAAAAGAGGGATATGAATAAGAAGCTTCTTCCCTCGTGACATAAAAAATGGTTTTGGACCCATCGTCTACTGGGAGTAATGGGTTATTGGTTTGGGTGAGTGCACCCAACGTATATCTATATCGATGGATTTTAGGGCAGTGATGAGAGTAATGCCCATATTTCGTGCATATGGCACATGCATGTTTGGTGTGTAATGCCTTATAACATGTGGCTGTACTCTTTTCTATAGCAGGGGGAGGAGGGTTCACTAGCACTTTCGGGGCATGTAGAAGAGATTTCATCTTGTCTAACTCAGGGCACACATTGGGGGATGCCCAACTATTTCACACAAAGCATAGGGTTGAGGGACCCTAAAGGAGGGATTTTTTGAAGCTTCCACCTTCTTTCCTTTTTTCTTATCCATTTTTTTGGCACCGGCTGGTGTTGATGCAGGCATTGCTTGTTTTTGTGTGCTATCCTGAGGAGGAATAGGACTTGCGCTTGTTGTTGTGATACCTGAGCTTGCTAACGTGGCTTGTGGGGCTAGATACCACACCAGTATCGTGAGATCCATATGGGGCAATGAGAGTGTTGCGATGACTTGGTGTGAGACAAAACCAGGTGGGGGGAATAAGATAGGTTTTTGTGTGATGGCATATGGTAAAAAAGTAGGATCGGTAACAACATTGTTGTTGGTATCCGAAACTATTTCTTGAGCTTGGGGGGTGTTTGATGAAATCATCATGCACACCAGAGGTCTTGTGGTTGGAGAAATATTCTCTATCATAGGATGGTCTCCTGGGAATGTCCCTAGGAATGTTGATGTCTTAAATTTGCCTAGGATGAGTTCAGTGTAAGTGGCAATCCATCCAAGAAAAGATGAGACGAAAGCTAGCACACCATCTGATGTAGGTAATGCCTTCTTCTCATAATATGTGATTTAATCTATTGTAATGATTTTTCTGTCATTTGGGAACGTCATTGCCCTGAATAAAGATGAGGCAACTGCTAACATATCGTACATGTAACTTCGACCCAACAAGATATTATAATCAACTGAGCGTCCAATACTTCAATATCTATTAACACAGTTTTTTCATCCAGTTGTACTGGCATGCCTTGGTATAGGCTTACAGGAGCTAAAGGGCACCAATCGTATGCTCTAAGTGTGTCATTAGAAGGTTTGAGTTTGGGGGATCCCAATTTCTTCCAAACAGATTTGGACATTATACATGTGGCTGCCCCTTTTTCGGAAATGCAATGATGGATGGTGATGTTTTGGACTAAGACTGAGATTTGGAAAGCAACAGTTGATGGTATTCATGGGGTAGCTTTATCCAAGTCAAATACCATTACGCGAGAATCATCCAGCTCTATTGCGCCTAGAGTGGAAAGTAGGATTTCTATTGGGTTGGGCATGTTTGTAGGACCTCTAATGTTGACATAGCTGAGGAAGATTATGTTAATTCATCGACTATGTTGTAGTTATGAGCAACTTTTAAGTTATGTCCTAGTTGTCATAAATGTCCTTTGACCATCTTCGAAATGGGTTCTATAGGAATTCAAGGAATGGTCAACAACGTTGTAGGTGTTGCCATGGTCGAGGTGGACGAGTTGGGTTCTCGGGGAGCTTCATAACATCCTTATTTGCGTTTGTAGGAGAATTTCTTCTCCTATCATGAAAATGTCATGATTCGAATTATTATGGGGGCTCCCTCTAGAAGGATGTGGATGGGATGGTTGTTGCTAAGTGTGAACCACTCCCTTATGGGGGAAAGGATCTTGCATTACTGCAGTTTGTTGCACCCCCTTACCCCTATAGTGATGTATCATTTTCAATTAAGGGAGTTGAGGACAATGATGGGTATAATAACCATATTCCCTACAGGTGGCATAAGAATTATTAGTCCATAGACTTGTGTTCATATTTTTCCTTTATGGGTTTTTATTGGTTGGCCCTTGGTTTTGATTCTGGTTAGGCTTTCCCTTTGTCAGTGCCCACGAGGGTTGATGTTGATTGGACCCCCTATTCAATCTCTCCCTTTGGTTTCTCTTTGTTATTTTATTAGCAACATTAGGTGGGTTAGCTAAGTTCAGTTGATCCTATGATTGTTGTTGTTGAGTGAGAGAAGGTTGTACTAGGTTAACCCTTGCATTATTTTTCATTGGTGGGTTATTCTGTTATTGTGCGAAGAAAGGAGAATAATCATTTCCTTGTCCCTGATGGGTATATGGATTCTAGGAAGAGGACATTGCATTTGTATTCCTAGAGGAGTATTGGTTTCCCTATGGGGGAGGGTATGGACCTCCATGTGGGGGTTAATATTGGTTAATCCTACTAACCGCATTTTGCATTGATGTGGGTCGACTAGGTTAATATCTTGTATTGTTATAGTGGTGGTGTGTATTGTGTAGCATCAATGCTTCGCCATTGAATGGAACAATTAAACTTGTTCATTGAATTTTCCAACATCGATGCACATAATCTATATATTATAATATATATTATATATATATAATATATATATATATATATATATGATTCAATAATGGATGATTTATAAGACCTTGGGCGGTTCTCCTTTATAGGAGTTGACTAGCCAAAAGGTTAAGACACAAATTTTGACATAAGTGCTCTTTCATAATTAATTGGAAACTTAATTTAACTTTATTTATATACTAATTATGAAATAATGTCTATTTATTATTATTTTATTATTTATTTTAATATATTATATATTTATGGATATTTTATTCATAACATTGCCTCTCCCTTAAAAATGATTTGTCCTCAAAGCATAGGCAATGTTGGGTGTTGTTGGAAAAAACGTTTTGTCTCCAATGATGTGTCTTCTTCTAGTAGTCTTTTCCAATTGATAAGATATTCTTTAATAGTCTTGGATCATAGTACCTTCTCTCTAGTGGAATGTATGCCTTCAGGTTCTAATATGATCCTTCCTTCTTTTTTAGTCTTTGGTATCTCTGTTTGAGCTATTTGATTTTGACCAAGTGCCTTTTTGAGGTTTGATACATGAAATGTGTTGTGAATCCAACAATGGTCTCGTAATTTTAATCCATAAGCCACACTACTTATTTATTATTATTATTAAGTGTGGTCCATAATACTTAGGAGATAAATTATTTTTCCCTTGTTGTTTTAATGATAACTGCTTATAGGGTTGAAGTCTAACAAAAACCCAATCTCCTTCTTCGAACTTTCTTTTGGTGTAGCGTTTATCGGCTTGTTGCTTCATTCTATTATGTGCCACTATTAGATTTTATTTTAACAAGTTAATAATTCTTTGGCTTTCTTATAAGTGGTTCTTTACTACTTGAACTTTAGAATTTTGTAGCAAAAAATCCTTCCACCTGGGTGTTTCATAGCCATATATGGCTTGGAAGGGAGTCATTTTAGTTGTAGTATGATAGGGGGTATGGTACCACCAGTATTCCAGGTGTAGCCACTAAGACCATTTGTTTTGTTTGTCGATGACGAAACAACAGAAATATGTTTCCAAACATGTATTTACAACTTCAGCTTGACCATATATTTGGGAGTGATACGCCGAACTCATGTTGAGAGATATTCCTGCTTGCTGGCAAAAATCTTTCCAAAAATTTCCTTTAAATTTTGTGTCTCTATCACTGACAATAACCTTGGGAAAACCATGTAGTTTGTAAATATTTTTACAAAACACTTCCGCAATTTTCTTGGTTGTGTCAGTTTTTCTGATTTCCATGAAGTGGGCATATTTGGTGAGTCTATCCACTATGACAAATATCTTTTCCTTACCATCAGACGTAGGAATTCCTTTAATGAAATCCATCGAGCTTTCCTCCCATTTTTTATTTGGAATGTGTAGCATGTGTAGTAAACAAGGAGTTGGAATATTTTCACCCTTATCTCTCTAACAAACATCACATTCAGCGATACACGTTTGGATTTCCTTACTCATACCTTTCAAGTAAAACGATTGTCGAATGGTGTAGTAAGTTTTGAAGAATCTAACATGCCCAACTACATGAGAACTTTGAGATTCCTTTATAATTTTTGTTCTAAATTTGGATGATGGAATTAGGTTAATTCTACCTTTGTACCATAATATGTCATTTTTATATTCAAAATTGGCATATTGACTGATATTTTCAATCGTAAAACCACAGTCCAAATATTTGGCATACTCAGTTCGTATTTCATCTAACAAGTCAGGAAAAATTACCAAGGCGATGCGTGTTGTGTTTTCATCGTCTTCCATGAGAGTGCATCAACTACGACATTTTCCTTTCCCTTTTTATGCAATATTTCTAGGTCAAACGATGAAAGTTTCTCAATCCACTTTTGTTGTTTTGTTGATAATTTTTTTTGTTGAAGTAGGAATTGAAGACTATTGTGATCAGTTCGGATTGAGAACTTACTTCCGAGAAGGTATTGTCACCATTTAGTTAAAGCATGTATGATGGCAAGCATCTCCTTTTGGTAAGTTGATTTCAAGCTTTCCCATTTTTTAAGCTTCCTTCTTGAGAAGGATGTAGGGTGGTTTTCTTGCATTAATACTCCTCCAATTTTGAACCCTGACGCATGAAATTTGACTATGAATGGTTTGGAGAAGTTTAGAGTTGCCAGTACTTGTGTGGTTGACATCACTTCTTTTATATTCTAGAAGCATTCATCTTCATGTTTATTCCATTGAAAATCATTACTTTTTAACAAGTTTGTCAGGGGTGTCGTCAAATGTGCATATTTTTTTATGAACCTTCTGTAATACCCACTCTTAAACCTAGAAATCCTCTCAGTTTTGATATGTTCTTGGGTTTGGGCATTTTTTAATTTCTTTGGTTTTGTTGGGGTCCACTTTGACTCCTTCCCTAGATATTACATGTCCTAGGTATTTAACTTCCCTTTGCCCAAAGGTACATTTTGATAACTTGGCGTAAAATTGGTTCTTCTCTAATACAAAAATTACTTCCTCTAGATGCTTGAGGTGCTCCTTCCAAGTGTTACTGTATATGAGCATATCGTCAAGAAATACTAATACAAATTTTTGCAATTATGGATGGATCATTTCGTTCATGGATGCCTAGATGGTGGTTGGGGCATTTTTTAAACCAAATGGCATTACGTTAAACTCATAGTGCCCTTCATCAGTTTTGAATGTAGTCTTTTTGACATCTTTTAATCTCACTCGAATTTGATAGTAGTCTGATCTCAAATCTATTTTTAGAAATATTCTACAGCATGGAGTTTGTCTAGCATCTAATCAATAAATGGAATAGGAAATTTGTGTTTAATAGTAATTTTTTTTAATCCTCCGTAATCTATACACAACTGGAAAGATCCATATTTCTTCCCGATTAATACTACTAGTGTAGCATATGGGCTTCTACTTTTTGTAATGAATCCACGCTTTAACAGATCTTGTATCAATCATTCTATTTTTGTTTTAAGATGATGGGGGTAGCAATATGGATTTACATTTACTGGTGTTAAATCTAGTTTGACTTCAATGATATGTTCAATTTTCCTTTAAGGGGGTAATTTCATCGGTAAATCTTGAAAAACCTTGTCATATTTCTAGATTAGGGATGAAACTCCAGACCGTTGGTGAACCCCTTTCATCGATAATAAATCTAATTGTTGACATTGTGCGAAAAATACCGAGCCTCCCTTGAAAATAAGCTTCTTCTTTTGCTGAGCAGAAATGACTTGGGTAGACGTGGGGCTTGGAATCTCAACAACCTATACTTCTTTCCATCCATTTTGAACTTAATGAATTGTTTTTGGTGATTTTCCAAATACGTCCCTAGTGCTTGCAACTATTGTACTCCTAAGATGACGTCTACTCCTCCTAAAGGGACAGTATAAAAACTGGACTCCATTTCATATTCATTCAGTTTCATTCTAACTTTATGGCACTTTCCTACTCCATCTCTTTGTTTTCCATCTACCACCATAACTTTTAAACCTATTATGGGATAGGGAAAAAGGTTTAGTCTTTTTGTGACATTAACATCTATAAAGTTGTGTGTGCTTCCTGAATCTAATAACACAATAACGTTTTGCTTATTAATATGTCCCTTAAATTTTAATGTTTGTGCTTGAGCTATCCCTATGATAGTTACTAGAGAAATTATTGGCATTTCTTCTTCTTGATTTGGATTAGGAGACTCGTTTTCTTCATTGTCTTCTTCATCGGAGCTCTTCTCTGAAGATTCTTCTTCTTGTTTTGCTTCGCAATTGTAAATTTTTTTCATAGTGCACCTGTGCCTTGGGGAATATTTATCTCTCCAATTCCAACATTTTCCATCCCTTTTTATTTTGAAATTTGACTATTATTTTCCTTCATCACTCATTGGTGGTGGAATGTACTTACCAGTGTTTTTTGAAGATGACTTACATGACTTCCCTTTTGAGTAGTTCTTTGATTTTTCATTATTGGCATATGGCATTTTATGTAGCTTATATTTTCACTCAATAATTATTGTTGCTTATCTAGCTTCTTTAATGGTTTTGGGTTTATATAGTTTTAATTCTTCCCGAATATAACATTTAAGGCCACATTGATTCATTTTTAGCAGTTCTTCATATAAGAATTTGTTTTTCCTTATAGCTAATACTTCCCACTTGTGTGTGTATTTTCTTACCAATCCTATATGTTTGAGGTGAGCAAATTTTTTATAAACATCATCTTCTTCTTCGTCATGGAACCTTTTCAGCAAGGTGTTTTTTAAATTTTCCCAATTGAACGAACGATTTGTACATCTATTGGAAAACCATAGGAACCAATCATATGCTTCAGCTTTTAGGTTGTTAGATGCATTCATGACCTTCCCTTGTTCACCTATTGGCAAGTTTTCTCCGAAAATGGCATCCATTTTATTTACCCATACAATGGTGCCCTTATGGTCCTTACCATCATACTTAGGTAATTTTCTTTTAATTTTAAGGTAGTACTTTTTGGGAAACTGTGTAGAGTACTAACTTCCTTTGAACTATATATGTGGTATTTGTGGCTTTTCGTGCATCGACAAAAATTCATGAATTGTAAAAAAATTTCCTTCCAAAGTCTCGGTACTTTGTGTGGCTGAGAGATTAAAAGGTGGATTAGCTCATCCCATAAATTGGCTCATCATTCTCTTCAATTCTTTGATATTCTCCGCCATTTGGTCTTGAGTACTAATTATCTTCTCTTGGCCCTTTCCGAATTCATCTTTCTTTCTTTCGACATTGTCAAGGAACTTGCACATGCAATCAAGTTCTTCTTGAAATTTCTTCGAATTGTCGTCATTATTACTCCCCATTTTGTTCTTCTTTTTCCTAGCAAACCCAATTTTTTATTTTCTTTCTTTTTCAATAATATATATATATAATATAGATAATTTAAAATTAATTAAATTATATAATTTTTTTTTTTTGTAAGCTTGATAGGACTACATTTGCATCATGTCTGACTTCTCACCCTCATCAGGGGAATAGCACAAGATTTGAACCCAAGACTTCCAATTCAATGAGACTTCATTTTCACGTCCATTGCCAATTAAGCTACCCCAAGCAAACTATATAATTAAATTAATTAAATTATATAAAGAAAATAATTAAATTAATTAAATTGTAACTTTGTAATACATCGAACCCAAACTATATAGTATTATTATGTACTATATAATTATGATATATTACATATACGTTATAACCTATAAATGAATTAGAGTGACACGATGGTTGACCTTTCGAACATGGACCGGTTGTGGGAACACATGTTTGTATGGTCACTGGTGGATCGACGGGGAATGGAATGTAAGACAAAGACAAACCACGATGGTAGAGGAACATGAGGGGTCATGATAGCAGAGGGACATGATTGGTGGGTCATGGTTAGGGAGTCTCGTGACTTGGACTATGGGTCATGGTTGGGAAGTCATGATGTTTGACTTCAGACGTGGGCCAGACATGTTGTATAGTGATTGACGGGGACCGGTGTGGGAGTCAAGGACTAGATGGATCACGACGCTGTAGGTGGATGTGAAAAGGTGGGTGTTGGAATTGTCGGGGAAGGGGTCAGCCAAAATGACCAATGTTAACTATAATGTGAACACCGTGGGATGCAACATCAGGATAATGGACAAGAATTTGTCAGGAGGTTCTAGCATTGCAGTGGGATTTGAGGGTGTACAGATCGACAGAAAATTGGCGGTGGAAAGGAGAGATTTCACTGGGAAGCGATGGCAGAAGGGGAAGCAGAACAATGGCTCTGATACCACTAGAACAGTTAAAATTGTTCACTAAATTTGCCAATCGAAGACACATCGATGCACATAATTAATTTATGTATATTTTTTATTCAATAATGGATGATTTACAAGACCTTGGATGGTTCTCCTTTATAGGAGTTGATTGGCCACAAGGTTAAGACCCGAATTTTGACATAAGTTCCCTTTCATAATTAATTAGGAAACTTAATTTAATTTAATTTATCTATTAATTATTAATTAATGTCTATTTGTTATTATTATATTATTTATTTAATATATTGTATAGTTATGAATATTTTATTCATAACATTGAATGAGTATCTAGGGTACTAGTAGATGTTTTTGGGTTGATTTTGGGTTATGGACCCTATCAATCCATCAACAACATTGGATGTGCCCAGTGTTTCTTTATAAGTTTGTAGGCGCGGGGAATCTGGAAGCAAATGATAGATATATCCATACTAGGTGTATATAAACTTTAACTGTTGATATTCGCAGATGGCTTCTTCCTCCTTATGCGGGGATGAATTTGCCACATCTTTTGAAATTTCCAAAGTTAGGAATCTCAAAAATAAGTCAAGGAGAACTTTGTCTTCAAATTGTGCTTTACACAAGCTACAACATTTCTGTCATTCATGCATATGATCCAATATGTGTGTATCAGGTGTTTATTTGAAGTGAGTGAGGAGTTCCAGCCCCAAGTCATGGCAAACTGGGAGCTAGATGAATGTGAGGAATGTTGTAGCTAGGGAGCTAAAGTTTCCATGTGACATAGAAGGTTGGTCAATATACCATTTCGTTGTTGGCCCGGTAAGGGTGTGTTGAAATAGTAATAATCGAATAATATCATCTGTGATACTATTAGATGAACACCACATGTGAAAATTCATGACATGATTTCCTGGCTCTTCTCCCTATTTCCCTTCGAATTTTGAAATGTCTGAAGGGAGCTTGGTGGGCATGGCTTGGAAATTTAGGCTATGTGATATCGATTCATTGGTTAGCTTACTTAAATCTAACAGGTTTAAAGAAGCTAAGTGTTGGCTTATTGGGGCCTGACCTAGGTTCATAGTTGATTTAGCCAAACAAATCTCGGTACTACTGGCCCTTTCGGCAACAGCCCGCGAAGCGCAGACTGAGGTCTCACCCGAAGTAGTATGGGAGGGTGTTTGAACTAGGTTTCCACACCCTGGAGACGTCTAATGAGTTCAAGTGGTCCACAGTTTGACCCTGCGTGCAAGTTGTTTCACACACTTTCCCTTACCTTGTAGCCTGATATACTACCTTCGCGCAACCCTACTCGGGGGCCAAACATTGTTATTACCCAAGTCCTTACTATTATTTAGTTGGTTACCTTAGCCTACTTGCATGCTTTAATTTATACTTAACAATATAAACCATTCATACAGGTGCCCGTAGTAGAGAAATAGTATATTCGCAAATTATATCAAACATGCATTAACCCAAGAACAAATGCACAACTTGATAACAAACTTCTCTTTATTATTCCTTCTTTAGTTACAAACTTGACTCCACCCTGCGCACTCAGTTGTAGGGGTCCATGCACTCAGCTGCAAACTACTAGGCCTCTACGCACTCAGCTGCAGAACCTTCTCCTACTCTACGACCCAAAGACACACTTCACTTAGTCACTTAGACTCTTTCTTCTTTCTACTACTTCCTTGCTACTATCTTTTACACTTATAGCCTCACTCTATTTATACAATCCCATGGTCCGCGAACCATGGGTAGGTCTATCCAGCCGACATTACATTACAAAACTAGGGCTGACAACCCTATGAGTCTATCATACATTTCACGCTCCACACCCGCAATTCTCAAAGTCTTTATAACAATATCAAATCAAACATGGGCTTTGAGCCCCAAAACATGCCTTAGGGGGATTCCATGCCCAACAGGCCCCCAACACAAACATCATGACTCGCCCTCGAGCCACTCTGTCAGCACAAAGTGTTAGGCCCCTATACTACTAGTGTAACCCCTTATTGTTATTAGTACAACCCACTTATTATATTGATGTACCCATGTAGTGCCCATATTGTTACTATTGTGCCCCATAGAAAGCCACTATTGTTATTATTGTGCCCTTACATTATTATTGTTATGTCGACTCTGATTATGTTATGACCCCTTAGACTCCTATATATAGAAAGGAGGTGTTTTCATTTGGATCATCCAAGAATTGTTCATATATGTAATGTAAAGGAGGTTGCCCCCTCAAAGAGGCTGAATTCTAAGGCGTTGATCTATCTTTTCTATCTTTTTCTTGAGCTGGTTTCATAACATTTGGTATCAGAGCTTTGGATCCTAGGGTTTCGCTGCTCCAAACAGGTCATCGTGGCATTTTCGCTATAAAAAGTTTTCTGCGACATTTCCGAAGCTAAAAAAAAAAACATTTTGAGAAGAAATCGTGCTGAATCTCGGGTCCGAATTTCAGAGATGTTTGCGCTATATTTGTGGAGATATGATCTGAGGAAGTTGGTCTTATTGTAGACTGTTGAATTTCATTCCAAACAGGTGACCTGGGGAAAATCGTCATAACTTTCTCTCTACGCATCTGATTGAAATTATGTAAGAAGGTACAGAAAGAGGATGGAGTGTAGCTTCTTGTATATATATTTCAGAGCCATAGGTTGAAACAATGACTCGTGGCACGCTGTACAAGTTCGCTCTACTAAACTAGTCTATAATCAAGTCATTGTGGGAGATTTTGCATAACTCTTCCTTGGAGAATCCAATTTGGATTAGACTGGTGGCATTGGAAAGAGGACATAGAGGGCTACTGCAGGCCGCAATTTCAGAACTTAAAGATCTAAAAGTGCAGAGTTAAAGTCATTTCAAGATCGAGCTTTTAAAATCAAGAAAAAGCAAGATGAGGAAGTTTGATGGCAAGGATCCGGTAAATTGGATACTTCAGATGGAGCAATATTTTGATCTACATGGTGTACCACTATTACAAAAGGTATGTATTACATCTTCATATTTAGAACCGGATCAATTTTATGGTATGAAGGGCTTTGTTCTCGTAAACAACTTGTTATGTGGTCAATTTTCCCGGAGGAAATGATAACGCATTATGAGGATACAAAGAGCAACACCTTCTTTAGAGAAACACCACAACAATTGGAAAGAGTGAAAGGGCTTTGTGGCATAGTGGAAAGCAAAATTATGGAAACCAGGAAGCATACCCCTCACAACTATAAAGATGGAAGTGTTGTTTCTCCTAGCCTTCCACAACCTACAAGGGTTACACCACAACAATTGGAAGAAAAAAGAGAAATAGGGCTTTGTTACAATTGTGATAGCAAATGCACTAAAGGTCATAAGTGTGCCGAGAAGAAATTATTTTACATAGAATATGAAGAGGATGAAGAAAAGGATCAAGAAACATCAAAAGAAGAGGATATACGCCAAGACCCCACCTCAGAGAAAGAAGAAATGAATCAAACCATATGTCGTAAAGCATTGGCAAGAATTACCACTCCTCAAACTATCAAGATAGAAGGACATATCAAGAAGAAAAATGTTCAAGAAGTGAAAGATCACATCAAGCATCAAGAAATGAATCTGACCATATCTTGTAAAGGATTAGAAGAAATTACCACTCCTCAAACTCTAGAGATAGAAGGACATATCAAGAAGAAAAAGGTTCAAGCAGTGAAATAACACATCAAGCATCAACAACAAGTTCTCCAACTTTTAAAGGATAACGCCACTTCTGTGAAAAATCAAACGAAACAACGGGTAGATCAACATCGTAGTGGAAAATGTTTTGATGTGGGTGATTGGGTATTTTTATTGCTACATCTCAAGCAAGCTATTTATGAGAAGGAAATGTTGGCAATACTACATGCACTTAAAAAATGGCGACCTTACCGAATGGGAAGACACTTCAAGGTAAAAATGGATGATGATAGTCTTAAATACTTTTTAGAACAACTATTATCTTTAGAAGAACAGAAAAATGTGTCACAAATATGTTGGGTTATGACTTTGACATCATCTATAGAAAATGGAAGCAAAATTTTGTTGTAGATGCACTCTCAAGAAAGGATGAGGATGTGGAAGCATTGTTTTGTGCTAATTCCATTATCCAACTAGATTGGATAAATGAAGCAAGGGATGAATGGAAGAATGACGAAGAAGTATGGCCACTTATTCAAAGGTTGCAAAAGATCCCAATTCAAACAATGTTGCCAGAAATTGAAGAGGAAGGAAAATCCATATTGGAACCTGGAGCAGTCACAGAAACAAGAACCCAACAGCTACCAAATCGATCAATTTCATAGTATCTCATCAAGTGGAAGAACTTACCCGTTGAAGATTCCACATGGGAGGACAGGAATTTTATACAGAAGCATCAAGAACTACTTAGGCATTGAGGACAACACTTTTTGAAGGAGAGGGGCATGTTAGGCCCCTATTCTACTAGTGTAACCCCTTATTGTTATTAGTACAATCCACTTATTATATTGATGTACCCATGTAGTGCCCATATTGTTACTATTGTGCCCCATAGAAGCCCACTATTGTTATTATTGTGCCCTTACATTATTATTTTTATGTCGGCTCTGATTATGTTATGACCCCTTAGACTCCTATATATATAAAGGAGGTCGTTTCATTTGGATCATCCAAGAATTGTTCATTTATGTAATGTAAATGAGGCCGCCCCCTCGAAGAGGCTGAATTCTAAGGCGTTGATCTATCTTTTCTATCTTTTTCTTGAGCTGGTTTCATAACACAACGATCTTTGCACGGAGTCCCTCAAACTATTCTTGAATGGTGCTGAGGTCAACAGCGCACCGAGTTGTTGCTTGCTGGATCTGCTACATCTGTTGTTCTGAGACCTCTGTGTCTGGGGTGCTTCTCTATATTAATGTGTGCATCCCCTGTATGTTCGTGAGATTTCCTTCGATTTTTTTTGTCATAGTGAAGACCTTGTCGATCCAAGGCTGAACGCATGCTTTGAGAACTACCTCCTTGTGTCGTGCCACGTCCACCAAATCCTTCAGTTCTTTAGCTTGCTGCATCCTCGCAAGCCTCTGGGTGAGGACTACTATCTACGTAGTTCCTTGAACACTGTCATATTTTTGTTGGAGTTCTCGCACTTCTGTCTCCAAGCGCTGGATGTTGTGGTCCTCCTGCAAAGTTGTGAGGACCTCAAGTGCTTGTTCCAACATGCTGGTACAGTCTCGCATTGTGCCTCTGATTTCCTCTAGTCCTGTTGTGATAACGCTAGCACGTTGTTCTTCGACTTCCGAGGGAGTGGATGGCTATGCCTTTAACTGCAGCTTGACGGTCTGAAGATTCAGCTCCAGCTGAACCTTGGTCATTTCTTCTTTGGCCTTGTAGACTTCTATTGCTAACCTGTGGATTTGCAACTCCACTGGTAGATCTGCTGGGATGGCTAGCTTCGGTACACTTCGACAAGCGTCATCTACCACCTCCGCCAACTATTGATTTTGCGACACCAAGTTGTCGCACTGCAAGCTGAGTTGTTCCATGTTTATCGTTTACTCATTGAGGACTTGGATCACTTGACTCTCCCTAGCAAGCAGCTCTGTCGTTATCCCATCCTGTAACAGATTTAGTCTCTCACGTGGAAGGGTAGCCAGATTAACGCCAAGGCCTTTCATCATGCTAACTGAAAATCTATCAGCCTCATTCGATATCACTAGAGCCTCTTTCGCCAACATTATTGTGTTTGCCATCCATGCACGCAACATCTACTCCGTTGTCAAGGATCTTGCTGCGAGGTGGGTTGAAAGGGTACCAACCTGAGGGGGGCACACCTGTAAATCCTACAACTGCACTCTGAGGGCCCCCAACACAGTCTAGTGCTCCTGCATGAAATCCTAAGGGCTCTCATTTGTGACATCGCACACCCTCTCGCCGATGTCATGCGAATCACCCTCGGTTAGGGTGATCGGGTCAACAGCCAATTTCAAGGCCTTGACCTTCTTCCTCGATCCTGCTCACTTTGTCATGTGTGGGTGCTTCAACTGTGTGGATGTGGTTCATGGCTTCACACCTCCTTCTTTTGTTTCTGCTTCCTCTACCTCCTGCCCCTGCGAGGGTATTGCTTGGCCCTCGCTTGCCTTCGCAGTCGCTACCTGTGTTGTTACAGCTACTTCTGCGGCATTTTTCTGCTCTATGGATTTCTGTGCCGCTTCGCGCGCTGCCCGCACCTTGGTTGTTGTTGTTTCCTTCCGCCTTTTCTCAGCCAATTGTGTGATGCACAACTTGGCATCATCTTTCTTCTTCTATGATGTCGACCTCTCAAGTTTCGCAATGTCTAGGGTGTGCCATTCCAGTGGCCATGCCTCGAAGACATTGAAAATGGCATCGTTAGTGGCTGCAAAGGGTAGCTTTTTCCACTACTTTTTCAGATCATTTCGCACCCTGATGTATATATTATGCATGTCTGCTTTGAATTCTGCAAAACTCTACAGACTGTTGTACACTATGGGTGACAAGCACAGCTTCTGGTTAATCCACATTCGGATGTTCATCTCCATGAGCACCCAGAAGATCTTGTTGTCGTGTATCCTTTTCGCATCCTTCATGGCCCAAATCAAAGTGTACTTCACGGCCTCCGGTAAATCTCTGTCAATTATGGGGAATTGACTATCCTATGGCAATTCCCCTGCTACAAGCACTATGGACAGCAACAACCATGCATAGTGGAAGGTTTTACCCTACTCCTGGGCTTCACAACAATTCTTTAAAAATTTCGTGTAGAGGAATTCAGCCTAGTTAAATTGGTGCCCCTCCGCGCACTTCTCGGCCAATGTGATCACTAGTGCAGGTACCTCATCTGCGCAGCACTTTTACATGACTTTGCCTGCTAGGATTTGGGTTGCTACGTGTACCACTTTGTCCTTGATGCTGGAGATGGCGTAGCCCCTCTTCTTCTTCTACAGCTTGTACTTTGTCTTCATGGCCTCTACAAGGGCCAAATCACTACCCTTCCATTCTGATATGGTCACAAGGTCCTTTCCTTTGTATGGTAGCCGGGAAATGCGATGAATTAGGCCTGCCATGATGGGGATGGGCTCCTCCAACCATAGATACCCATCATTCACCAAGAAGAGCAGCTGCCTGATAATGAAAATGGCTATTGGGGCATGATGGAAATGCAGTACCCATAGTAGCTTCAGGCATGATGGAAATGCAGTACCCATAGTAGCTTCAATAGCCTAGCCTTTTCTACTTCGTGCAGCCACTTCCGCAGCTCTAACGTTGTCACCACCCCCACAGTGTTCTGCTTCATGAGGTTCCCAGTCTCCAAGTGAGGGAACTTCTCGCGGTCAGTGAGGACCCAATCTTCAAATTTCATGGTTGGTACACAGCCATGGTTTCAAGCATAATGTCATCTAGGAGGATCAGTTTCTAGAGTGAACTCTTGGTTTCGTCCAGGTCCTTGGGCATTTTGGCCTTCCCCTTTTGCGAGGAGACATATTCGAGTAGTTTTGTCATAGAGTGTGTAGGTTGAGTATCCACCTCCATGCCTTCATCTTCTTCCTCTACAATGATAAGGGCCTACAAATCTTCTTCTTCCTCATCTATTTCTATCATGACATATTTCCCCTTCTCTTCCATCAATAGTTTTTTGAGCGGCGGGTTCCTCAAGGACACACGTACGGGAGCCATTGCTTGTTTATCCTTCTTGGGTCTTGGCGTAAGCAATGATTTCGAGATCTCTGCCACAATCCCGACACCTTTTGAACATTCTCCACAGTTGGGGTCCAGAACATCCTTAGTTGTTGTCACTGTATTTGTGCTCCAATCGATCACTCGCAAATTTAGAGGCTTAATCAATGCTCGGCTCACAACACTCAGGTCTCTGCTCAACCGCTCAATTTTCAAATGACCAAGTGTTGTTTATTGGCTAGCCCTTTTCATTTTATAGCACCTTTTGAATTCGAATTCAACCATTCCCCCCAATTCTAGTTCATTAATGCTTTCTTGGCGGAAGATTTTCCTAAATCTTGCCCATAAATTGCGTCTTAAATGTTTGTCGCCTGCTCCATTTGGCCTCAAGTCAATCATCCCATCGTGAACAATGACCTCAACAGTCACTTTCTGGCCAATCCGCGTGGTAGCATAGTCCCCCGTGTGTGGTCACGGACCTTGTGACTCTCTGCTTCTGTGCACATCTCCAACATCGTGCAGCTGCTGGGCAGGATAGTTTATAGTCTCGCGCTGCCTTCCAACTGCTTGGAGCACTAAGACTGCCCTTCCCTTGGCAAGTCAAGTGGTCGCACCACCCGTGTGGGGCTCCATCCTGTCCTCCATCACAATTCTTGGAGAATTCCCACATTTTATTGGTATGGTCATCATCGTGTACGTCACCATTTGCAATGTGCTACCCTGGTCACTATGCTTAGAAATATGCAGTTCAAGCCAAGGCATCAGACTGGTCAATTCACGACAATAGGCCTTAACCATGTCATCGTGATCGTACGTCTCCTGCCTTACCACTCTGGTCCTATTTCTGAGAAAATATTTCTTTATTTTTCCCTCCATCTTCTTGACTTCCGCGTCCATCAAAGCGCTTTTCTTCCTTAACCGTACCCTTTCCTCTTCAAGTTTTTGGAGTCTAAGATTACCCTATTGGATCTTTTCCTTAAGTCCCATCTGTTCAGTTTCTTTTGGTTGTGTGATCCCTTCTTTTTGGGCTTCACAAATCATCATATTTATGAGTACTACCTTGCGCAAACTAGGCTTTGCATGCTCCATAGGGATTATAGCCTCTGCTTCATACTTTAGCTTTGGAAGTTCTCACCCGGTCAGGGTTTTGCACATGGTTCTATAAGCCCATAGAACCGTTGGTATGCAGGTCCCAGTCAGTTTGTTTCACATGGTGGACCACGTTCAGTACTTTTCATACCTAGTCAAAGGCTTCCACACGGATAATCTTCAGTGTGCTTGGTATTATCATACTTCGTCGTTTGCACCATCATCTCACCCCCTTCTACTTGTTGGTCATGTTTCCCATCACAAGGACAATGTGCATTCGTGCAGGTTGCACACCATACTCCTGTACCCATATGGAGAGGTGGGCGCACAGGTTGTTTTTTCCATCAAACCCAGCTTTCATTCTCATCTAAGGCTTTCCAAACCGCATGAGAATCATCCTTCTACATTTGCGCCAGTCCTCAAAACTTCTTTGATGCGTACCCCACCATCTTGCAGGAATAGCGCACAGTGCCCATTTTAGAGTGTCAAACCACTGTTGTTCTGGTACTTCTCTTTCAAACTTGTTTAGGAAATCATCCACCTCACTCAACCCATCATACATAGGTAGATATCTTGCCTCTGTTGCCATGCAACGCAGTGACCTTATCATCATGTTGTAGTTGAGCATGGTTACCTCATGTAACCAGTTCTGCCATTGTTCTATTTCCTCGTCTGAATCTAAGGTGCCGGAGCTTTCGCACTCCCATGAGATCCTGCCATCCACTATTGGGTTCACCTAATCTTTCTCTCATGCAGTTATCATATAGATATAGTCTAGATCATCGTCATTGTCACAGTCGTGCACCGGCTCTGTGTAGCGCGATCCTTCTGCAGGGTCTAAAGGTACCACTACGCGTAGTGACTTTTTCTCGAAAATCATCATGCGCTTCTTTAGATTGATCACTCCATTCATGTCAGTGGCCCAATCTATTCCTAGTAGCATGAGATAGGGATTATTGTCATCAATAATCTCTATCACTTTGAAATCTACAAGTGCGCTTGCACCTTCGATATCTACCGTTACTCCCTGCAGTCTTCCCATCGATAGGATCTTTTGATGGTTCACCATTCACAATTTAATAAGAGACCATTGCAATACGGGCCTACCCGTGCACTCCCATGTCTGCTTTCGCAAGACATTTGCATCCGGTCCTAGATCAAAAATCACTTAATCCATGTAATATTCCCCGATCTGCACGGTCAATCACAAAACAATATTGAGCAACTCTATGTAAAGTTGTCCTTTGTCAGGAAGTATCAGGAGAACTACCTTATTGGGTGTCTTGTGGAATTTCTAGAGAAGTGGTATATGGGCTTCCTAAAGGGGTAGCATGTAGGGACCCTTGTGGGGTTGTGAAAGGTGTGATTTGATGGGGAGAGGTCCCGAGCAAAGTTTCATCGATAAATGAAGATCCTATAATGGTGGTTGTGTGATGTCCTCTACGCCTAAATGGCAGGAGGCCTGGCACACCTCCTGGTAATGGAGGAGGTTTAAGAAACGTCTAGATTGATGGGGATTCGTGGGGTCCCCTATGGTGTTGATTGGAGTGTGTGATAATTTGTGTATGGTGAGGGAAGGAGATGATTCTTTGAAGAAAATAAATCACATACATAACGCAAAGCGAAAAATAACAAGATTAATTTCCCTTTAACTTTAGCCTATGTGATCAATCAAACAAAAAAAAGTTTTTTTGTTTGTTTTTGTGTATGATAAAAGATCATATGAAGACCTAATCATCCTTACCACTCTCAAATTAATTGGGCCTTGTGGAGATATCTTCTGATGGGTCCTAGGGAAACATCCCAAAAGAACTCATGACGCTTTCCAACAGCCGAAGAATCAACCAAGGTAATGAAAATGAGGCTCAAGTGTTGCCTCCACCGTCACCTATATGGAAAGGATTCCCTAGATGTTGGCCACTAAAGTACCTTCATCCCACGTGATCATTTGATTTAGCTTCTTGGTAGTCAGTTACCGGTACCGAGCACTAGATGGGTCAGGTAGCCCCAAAGAGTATTTTAGGCCCCTATACTACTAGTGTAACCCCTTATTGTTATTAGTACAACCCCCTTATTATATTGTTGTACCCATGTAGTCCCCATATTGTTACTATTGTGCCCCATAGAAGCCCACTATTGTTATTATTGTGCCCTTACATTATTATTCTTATGTCGGCTCTGATTATATTATGACCCCTTAGACTCCTATATATAGAAACGAGGCCTTGTCATTTGTATCATCTAAGAATTGTTCATTTTGTGTAATGTAAAGGAGGTTTCCCCCTCGAAGAGGCTGAATTCTAAGGTGTTGATCTATTTTTTCTATCTTTTTGTGAGGTGGTTTCATAACATTTGGTATCAGAGCTTTGGATTCTAGGGTTTCACTGCTCCAAACAAGTCATCGTGGCATTTGACCTATAACTTTTTTTCTGCAATGTTTCAGATGCTAAAAACAAAAAACCCATTTGAGAAGAAATCGGTCTGAACCTCGGCTCCGAATTTCAGATCCTGTCTCACTATATTTTCAAAGATATAGTCTGAGGAAGTTAGGGTTTTTGTAGACCCCTGAATTACATTCCAAACAGGTCACTGTGGGAAAATCGTCATAACTGTCTCTCTGAGCATCATATTGAAATTTCGCAAGAAGTTACAGAAAGAGGACGGATTTTAGTTTCTTGTATATATTTTTCAGATCCAAAGGTCAAAACAATGACACGTGGAACTTCATACAAGTTTGATATTCTGAAAACGTATATAATCGGGTCATCTTAGGAGATTGTGCATAAATATTTCTTAGAGAATCCAAGTTTAATCAGATGGGTGGCATTGGAAATAGGACACAGAGTACTACTTTAGGTTGTGATTTTAGAACTGGAAGATCCAAAATTACAGAGTTATAGTCATTCAAGATCGAGCTGCTAAAATCAAGAAAAAACGAGATGAGGAAGTTTGATGGCAAGGATCCAGTAAATTGGATAATATAGATGTAGAAATATTTTGATCTACATGATGTACAACTGTTACAAACGGTATGTATTGCATCTAATTATTTAGAACCGAATCAATTTTTATGGTATAAGGGCTTTGTTCTCATAAACCACTTGCCACGTGGTCAATTTTCATGGAGGAAATGATAGCACATTATGAGGATACAAAGAGAAACACCTTCTTTATCCAATTGATAAATCTCAAACAAAAGTGTTCAATGGCAGAGCACATTGAGGACTTTCAAAAATTGAATATAAGGGAAAATGATATTCTAGAGAAGCAGAGGATTGATGTCTCCATAGGTACTTTAAAGGATAACATTCAACATGAGGTTCGTCTTTGGGAACTTGCATCATTGGAGAAGGCATTCAGGTTGGCAAGAAAAGTGGAAAGAAAAATTATGGAAACAAGGAAGTCTACCCCTCACAACTATAAACATGGATGTATTGTTTCTCCTAGCCTTCCACAACCTATAAGGGTGACACCACAACAATTGGAAGAAAAAAGAGAAAAATGGCTTTGTTACAATTGTGATAGCAAATGCACTAAAGGTCATAAGTGTGCTGAGAAAAAATTATTTTACATAGATTATGAAGAGGAGGAAGAAAAGGATCAAGAAACATCAAAAGAAGGGGATAGACACCAGGAACCAACCCCAGAGAAAGAATAAATAAATCTGACCATATCTTGTAAAGCATTGGCAAGAATTACCACTCCTCAAACTCTCAAAATAGAAGGACATATCAAGAAGAAAAATGTTCAAGAAGTGAAAGATCACATCAAGAAAGAAGAAATGAATCCAACAATTTCTTGTAATGCATTGGCTGGAATTACCACTCCTCAAACTATCAAGATAGAAGGACATATCAAGAAGAAAAATGTTCAAGAAGTGAACGATCACATCGAGCATCAAGAAATGAATCTGACCATATCTTGTAAATCATTGGAAGAAATTACCACTCCTCAAACTCTAAATATAGAAGGACATATCAAGAAGAAAAAGGTTCAAGCAGTGAAAGATCACACCAAGCATCAACAACAAGTTCTCCAACTTTTAAAGCATAACGCCAATTTAGTGCAGAATCGAATGAAACAACATGTATATCAACATTGCAGTGAAAAATGTTTTGATGTAGGTGATTGGGTATTTTTACGGCTACATCTCAAGAAAGCTATTTATGAGAAGAAAATGTTGGAAATACTACATGCATGGCGACCTTACCCAATGGGAAGACACTTCAAGGTAAAAATGGATCATGATAGTCTTAAATACTTTTTAGAACAAATATTATCTTTAGAAGAACAAAAAAAATGGGTCACAAATATGTCGGGTTATGACTTTGACATCATCTATAGAAAATGGAAGCAAAATTTTGTTGCAGATGCACTATCAAGAAAGGATGAGGATGTGGAAGCATTGTTTTGTGCTATTTCTACTATCCAAACAGATTAGATAAACGAAGGAAGGGATGAATGGAAGAAGGAGGAAGAAGTGTGGCCACTCATTCAAAAGTTGCAGAAGATTCCAATTCAAACAATATTTCCAAAACTTGAAGAGGAAGGAAAAATCATATTGGAACCTGGAGCAGTCACAGAAATAAGAACTCGACAACTACAAAATCGATCAATTTCAGAGTATCTCATCAAGTGGAAGAACTTATCCACTGAAGATTCCACATGGGAGAACAATAATTTTATATAGAAGCATCAAGAACTACTCAAGCGTTGAGGACAACACTTTTTGAAGGAGAGAGGCATGTTAGGCCCCTATACTACTAGTGTAACCCTTTATTGTTATTAGTACAAACCCTTATTAATATTGTTGTACCCATGTAGTCCCCATATTGTTACTATTGTGCCCCATAGAAGCCCACTATTGTTATTATTATGCCCTTACATTATTATTCTTACGTTGGTTCTGATTAGATTATGACTCCTTAGACTCCTATATATAGAATGGAGGCTTTGTCATTTTTATCATCTAAGAATTGTTCATTTTGTGTAATGTAAAGGAGGCTTCCCCCTCAAAGAGGCTGAATTCTAAGGCGTTGATCTATCTTTTCTATCATTTTGTGAGTTGGTTTCATAACAGAATACCGCATGCACTAGACCTAATCTGAACCCCCTCTAAATCAGGTCTCTTCCATGCTTGGGTATTATTTTTCATGGGATGATTGAAGGATTTTAATCTCCCTAAAAAGTGAACAAATATGTCTCAAAGATGTATAATGACCATGGCGGCTTATGGGATGTCTGCCCCCAATTTTCCTAACCTGAACTATAACTTTTTTGGTGGCCCCTATGGGGAATTTAGTTCGTTCAAATTATGGTTTCTTTTCAGGGTCTTCCTTTTCTTTAGGGTGTGAGATATAAGCTAAAATAAACTAAGGGTCTTCCTTTCCTTTAGGGTGTGAGATATAAGCTAAAATAAACTAAGTATCAAAAGCTTTGAAAATTGGATGCGTTCTAATATGAATTTTATAGAAGCTTATGTTGGCATTATGATGCATGTGTTATCCTTGATGGAAACTCACTTGAAACATAACAAATATAGGGTAACTAGATGAATCCACAAGTCAATTCAGAGGTGAAAGAATGATGGAACAGAATACCAGAATGATGGGTCAAAGGTTTACAGATTAGAATCATAAGTTTGATACAGGTGAATATTTGAAAATCTATACATGGGTTCATCAAGGCCAAGTCACGTATACATGAGTTTGGTGAAGCAAAGTAGTGTATGGCTTTTGCACCATGGTATTCTAAATACCAGGGGTCTTTACCATGGTATTGGCCCATAGTAATGAGCATGACAATGGATATTGATCCCATCTAAGAAAATGAGTGGCCAGAGCATGGTTTTGACCCGTGGTATTGAAAAAGGGTAAAGTATATAAGGTGGTGAAGATCAAAGTGTGTGAAAGTGCAAGTGATGGAAATATCATGAATAGTTAGATATAAAGCAAATATGCATGTTATGGGCCTTCTAAGCTTTGCTTGATCTAAACTAAGTATGCACCTGAGAGTTTGATGATGGATAATATCCAATAGATCTGAAATAACTATGCACTGATGAATACAATGATGGACCAGGATCATGAGACCTGAAATGAATTCTCATTGTATGATCTTCTCATGGATTTACTAGATCTCAATATCGATGCATGTCTTTATCTCTAAATATTATGATATGTGTCTTTTTGAAGTTCTGAAGAGCTGCACAATTTTAGGTCAAAATTTACAGATCTATACACTAATTGGTCTCGTGAAAAGCACGTATACACACGGGTTAGCTTCTTCAAATTTGCATATATAAAATAAGGAATTTCTATTCATAAATGATTTATCTTCCTTATCAATGTTGTTATTTCTTTGTTGTCTTTCAATGATGTCCTCATGTTGATCTGGGTTGAGTGACATTGTCTGAAGTAGAATTGATTGAATGACAAAGTTGAATTTGTTTACTTGTTAATTTTTTGAAAATATTATTGATGTTGTTGACAATATCAGACCACCACTCTTCAGTGGAAATAATTTTATATATTGGAAGAAAAGAACTAGATCCTACATTCATTCTCTTGGAGTATATGCTTGGGAAATTGTGGAAGGAGGTTACCAATATCTAGTTGACATTCCCATAGATGCAGCAGAAAATAAGATGTATGAAACCAATGCCAAAGTTGTCAATCCATTATTAGGAAGTCCGACATAATCAGAATTTGTCAAAGTTATACAACTAAACACAACAAAATAAATATGGGATAGAATCATTCAAAGCTATGAAGGAGATACCAAGGTAAAAAGTGCTAAATTCAAAACTCTCATACTTCAATATGGAACTCTCAGAATGCATAATGATGAAAGTATTGCCAGTTTATTTCTACGTATAGATGAGATTGTAGGTCGCATGGAAAATCTGGGTGAATATATAAAGGACACTACTTTAGTTGAGAAAATATTAAGATCTCTAACTCCTAAATTCAACTCAAAAGTGTCTTCCATTTAAGTGAAGTAGGATCTACAGACTCTTACTGCTGTTCAACTTCATGGGATCCTGACTACTTTTGAAATGAGGAAAGGAGGTTCCTCAGAAGTTAGAGAAGTCGCATCTAAAGCATCTACAAAAGGAAAAGAAAAGGAAGAATGCAAGAAATTTGGATACATATCAGAAGAAGATGAGGTGAAATTTGTAAAGAAACTTCAACTGGGCACCAGAAGGTTCATAGGTAAGCTTCCCTTCAAATGTTTTTCTTGTGGTAGAGTTGGTCATTATGCTGCTAAATTTGAAAACCATGACAAAGGGAAGGATACTACAAAAGGTAATAGGAGATGGTTTGAAAGTAGAAGTTATTATACTCATGAAGATAGTGATGGCTTGTCAAATAGGGAAGAAGGTGAATCTAATCAAGATCTTAAATTACTCATGGATTTTGAGAAAAATACTAATGAGTCTAATGATAAATATGTGGATGCTTTACAGGAAAAACATTTCTTTGAAGAAATTACTCAACTCAAAATTTTCTTGGAATAAAGCAAAGTAGCCATAGATATTTTGAAGTATCAACTCATAGAAAATGAAAAGCATAATTAGAAGTTAGAATGTGAAGTAGTAAGTCTAAGAAAGGAACTTGAGAAAATAAAAACTTAGAATCTTAGATTTGCTAAAAGATCTGAAACCTTAGATGAAATTATCGGGGTATGACGCTCTCCTCTTATGAAGACGGGTCATGGATACACTGGAGAAACATATGAAATAGAAAAGTCTTCAGACAAAACTGGAAGCTAAATAAGTGCAGCAAAAATTAGTCAGCAAAGCTTCATTAATGCAGCAAAAACCAGTCACCAAAGATTCAGTCCACAAGTAAATAATGTTCACTCCAATCCAAGGATGAACAATAATAGAAGTACCAGTCAAAATATTAACAACACCAGAATATTCTATGATCACAAAAATTTCTTCTTTAATGGGCAATGTTTCTCATGTCATAATATTTTTCATAAGGTTGCTCAATGTGTTGCATACAAAACTATCATGACAAGAGAAGCAAGAAAATAAAGGAATGAGAGAAGAGTCAAGAAGAACACTTATAATAACTTTTCACCTCTTATAGATGAAATTGAATGCTCATTTTGCAATAATTTTGGACATGAAGAATCTAAATGTAGGAGCAAATTATAGCCAGCATCTCAAAAGGAGCACATGTCAACAAATTCTAAGGTATGGAAAAGGAAGGAAATATAATCTAAAAGTTGTGGCATAACATTATTTGCAGAAGGACAATAAAATTAATGGTACATTGATAGAGGACACTCAAAACACATGATAGGTGATAAAGGTAAACTTATTTCATACAATTATTTAGAGAAAGAAAAGAATGTCACTTTTGGAAATGACTCACATGTTGTCATTAAGGGTAAAGGTTCTATTTTTCTAAAAGAAAAAATTAAAGTTGGTAATGTTACGTATGTTGATGTATTAAAACATAACTTGTGGAGTGTTAGTCAAATGTGTGACCGAGGAAATGAAGTGGTATTCCGATCACAAGAATGTGTGGTTCGTAAACTTGACATAGGAAAGACCATAATAAAAGAAACAAGAACCTCAAGCAATCTGTATATATTGAAAGGTGGCCAAGAACAATGTTACCTAGGCAAGGAAAAAGAAAACTAGCCATGGAATAGAAGGTTGGGACATCTAAGCTTCTCTCAAATAAGAAAATCAAGCAAGCTCAAAGTTGTTCATGATCTACCCTACATCATCATACCAGAAAGTACCATATGTAAGTCATGTCAATGTGGTAAGAAAACCAGAGTTCAATTCAATGCCAAAGAAGGATCAGCAAGTAAGCCTCTTGAACTTATACATACTGATTTGTGTGGACCAGTAAAGAAAAATTTACCTCGTGGATAACAATACTATATCTTATTCATTGATGACTTTTCTAGAATGTGTTAGATCATTTTATTGAAACACAAAGATGAAGCATTTGATAAATTTAAAGTCTTCAAGGCATTAGCTGAAAATGAATTAGATATAAAAATAAAATGACTCATATCTGACTAAGGAGGAGAATACATATCAGATGAATTCTTTGATTTTTGTGAGCAACATGGCATAGAAAGACAATTTTCTGTAGCTAAAACTCCTCAACAAAATGGTGTGGCATAAAGAATGAATATAATTGTTCAACAAATGGCTCGTGCTATGCTTGATGGTTCTACAACTCCTAACACCTTCTGGGATGAAGTTGCACCTATTGCAGTAAATATTCTCAACAAGGCTCATGTTCATGTGAATAGTGATAAAACTCCGTATGAACATTGGTATGGTAATCCTCCCGCTGTAAAGCATTTCAGAGTTTTTGGAAGCAAAGATTTCATCAAAAATAATGATGAAAAGATTGGAAAGTTTGAAGCTAGAGTAGATGAAGGAATACTTCTTGGTTACTCATCTAGAAGCAAAGGATGTAAATGTTACAATAAGAAACTTCAGAAAAGTGTTGAGTGCATTGATGTTGTGATTGATGAAGCATGCACAAGGCCCAAAAAGATAACATCAGCAAAAGATGATGATGATGATGATGATGAATGCTTTCCCACATCAAATCACAATGATATAGAAGAAGAAACTAATGAAGATACATCAGATAAGGAAAAGGATCCTTCCAGGTTTTGTTCAAAAGAATCATCCAAAAACTCAAGTTCTAGGAGAAAACGAATTTGGGGTACAAACAAGAAGAATTCTTGTAGGATCTTCTAGTTATCTAGCTTTATTATCCACCATTGAACAATAAAATGTAAAGCAAGCTAGTTAAGATGAATGTTGGGTTAAGGCCATGAATGAAGAACTTGATCAAATTAAAAAGAATGATACTTGGGAATTGGTCCCAAGGCCTCATGAAAAAAATGTTATTGGGACAAAATGGATATTCAAAAATAAGTTGAATGAAAATGGAGAGGTCATTAAAAACAAAGCTATATTTGTTTGTAAAGGTTATGCTCAACAAGAAGGTATAGACTTTGAAGAAACATTTGCACTAGTAGCTAGACTTGAAGCCATATGAATGTTTCTTGCATTTTCAAGTTTTCAAAATTTCAAAGTTTATCAAATGAATGTAAAATCTTCTTTCCTTAATGGAGATCTAGAAGAATAATTATATATTGAACAACCGAAATGATTCATTTTGGGGAATGATGAAAACCTTGTACGCAAAATAAAAAAGGCTTTATACAGACTAAAACAGCTCTGCGGGCATGGTATTATTGTCATGGAAAATATCTTCAACAACAAGGTTTCACAAAAGGATCCGTAGAAAACAACTTGTACACAAAAATTGAGGGTGATAAACTACTAATTATTTTTGTTTATGTTTATGATATCATCTTTGGCAATAATGAAGAATATATGAGTCAAAACTTTTCTTTTTTTATGTAGCAAGAATTTGAAATGTCTTTACTTGGGGAACTAACATATTTTCTTAGTCTACAAGTACAACAAGAAAAAGATGGCATATTTCTCTCACAAACAAAATATCTCAAGAAAATTCTATAAAAGTATGGGATTGAAGATTGCAAACCTGTATGTACTCCCATGATGACAGGATGTAGCCTCAGTTCTAATGATGATTCTCCCACAATAAACCAACTAGATTATAGGTCTATCATTGGCGGTCTGCTTTATCTAACTAGTACCAGACCAGATATCATGCATGCAGTTAGGATTTTTTGACGTTTCCATGCCAATCCAAAGGAATCACATCTTCATGTAGTAAAGAGAATATTCAAATATCTCCAAGGAACCCAAGGCTTTGGTCTATGGTATCCTAAAGATGCAGATCTTGCCCTTCATGCATACAAAGATGCAAATTGGGTCGGAAATGTTGATGACCAGAAAATCACTACTGGAGGTGCATTTTACATGGGGCCCCAATTGGTATCTTGGTTCAGCAAGAAACAAAGTTCCATTGCCTTATCTACAAAAGAATTAGAATATGTAGTTGTTGCATCATGTTGCACACAAATTCTCTGGATGATGCAAACATTACAGGATATACAAATCAAATTTTCTCCACCCATCTCCATCCTACGTGATAATACAAGTGCTATTAGTATTTTGAAAAATCTTGTTATGCACTCCACGACCAAGCATATTCCTATTAAATATCACTTTCTACGAGAACAAGTGCTTGTGAAAAAACTTAAATTGGAGTATATTCCCTCCAAAGAACAAGTTGTTGATATATTTACTAAACCCCTTCGCAGAGAAGCATTTGAATATCTCAGACAGAAACTGGGAGCTGTCTCTAACTCATTTTGTTATTAATTCAATCTGCTCAATCTAGAGGTGAAAATTTAGAAGGTTTCTCGCTATACACGGGTTTCATGGGGTATAGTCGCGTATATACGTGAGTTTCTTTACAGACAGTCATGTATGTTTTTATCTGATATAAAAACAGTGTGACAGACTCAAGGTCAGCCTCTGACATGCTTCTAATAACTATGATTTGATTTTTCTTGGTCTAGTGTTGATGGGTACAATTTGCTAATATGATATTGAGTTATATTTTTTTCATTGATATTTATCTGATTGATGAAGATGCTTTGATGAATGAGTTGTTGAAAATGAACAGGTAGCACGAGTTCATGGGAGCATTAGCTTTGCAAAATATAATGCATTGTTGGCATTCTGGTTGCTGAATTATGCTACTATTAAGATATTTTGGTATCAGTTATTAATGGCATATTTTTCATTTGATGTAAAGGTCATGTGGATACCTATGATGTAATAATTGTCATATTCAGTCATGTATGGAATTTTGAGATCATGTAAAGTATGTAATCTCACTTGGTTGGGTACTTGATGTAAGTATGATTTCTTGGTGATAGAAAGGTCATACTTTGTTGAGTTATAGAGTCATGTTCTTCATTTGAAAATATTTCTGAAGATTCAGCATGTACTCAGGGGGAGCATGGACAGTATAGTGCAAATCAGATCCACAAGGGGAGTTTTGATTTGCCCTTTTCCCTAGATGTCAAAGGGGGAGAATATCTTGGTGTTTGAGTAATGGTTATTTGATGTATCTAACAAGTTTCTACATGTTGAGGTGATGAATGCCAACATGGTTTCCATCAAGTCCAAAGGGGGAGATTGTTGGCACTATGATGCATGTGTTGTCCTTGATGGCTACTCACTTGTAATAGAACATGCATATGGTAACTAGATGAATCCACATGTCAATTCAGAGGTGACAAAAAGATGGAACAGAATATCAAAATGATGGTTCAAAAGTTTATAGATCAGAATCAAAAGTTTGATACAATTGAATATTTGAAAATCTATATGCGGGTTCGTCAAGGCCAAGTCGCATATACACCTGATTTTGGTGAAGAAAAGTAGTGTATGGTTTTTGCACCATGGTATTCTAAATACTAGTGGTCTTTACCATGGTATTGGCCCATAGGAATGAGCGCAACAACAGATATTGATCCCATCTAATAAAACCAGTGGTTGGAGTATGGTTTTGACCCATGGTATTGAAAAAGGCTAAATTATAAAAGGCGGTGAAGATTAAAGTGTGTGAAAGTGAAAGTGGTGGAAATATCACAAATAGTTAGATCTAAAGCAAGTATGCATGTTATGGGATTTTGATGCTTTTCTTTATCTAAAGTAAGTATGCACTTGAGTGTTTGATGATGGATAAGATCCAATAGATATGAAATAATTATTTGTTGATGAATACAATGATGGATCAAGATCATAAGACCTGCAATGACTTTTCATTGTATAATATGCCCATGGATTTACTAGATCTCAGTACTGATGCATGTTTTTGTCTCTAAATATTATGATCTGATCTTTCTAAAGTTCAGAAGAGTCGCATAATTTTAGGTCAAAATTTGCAGATCTATACACTGGTTGGTCTCAAGAAAAGTGTGTATACATGCAGGTTATCTTCTTCAAAGTCGTGTATATAAAGTAAGGGGTTTCTTCTCATAAATGACTGATCAATGTACTCATTGTTGTTGTTTCTTTGTTTTCTGTCAATGATGTCCTCACGTTGATCTGGGTGGAGTGACAATTTCTGAAGTAGAATTGATTGAATGATGAAGTTGGATTTGTTTACATGTTGATTAGTTGAAAATATTATTGATGCTACTGACTGTATGAGGATTTTGTAAGCTAACAGAATATTTCATAATATATCTGGTAAACTTTGTGTCTTATTTAGAATTACAAGTTTTCCGTTTTCAGTATATTAAGATATGTATGCAGGTTTCTCTACAAAAAAGCGCATACACACGCAGGTTTCCTTAAGCGAAGTAGCGTATTCATTTTTGCATTTGAATGATCAGGGTTGTTGTTGATTCTATGTGTTGATGTAGTATTCTGAATTCAATTATGTGTACTGGTTACAATGATCTGATTGTTCTAGTTGATTGGTTGAGTTTTGATTAAGTGTCAGTTGATTGGGTTTTCATTGTTTGGTTGATTCAGTTGTTTCAAAGATTGATGAGTGTATTACAGTGATGAGTTATAGTTTTATTGTTGAGCTTAAGTGTTGATACTATATCTAGTGTGAAAATTAATGAAACATGGTCCATGGATGTTGTTGAAGGCTAGAGCCTTCAATGAGGAAGTTGAAGCTTCCTGCCAGTAGTAGCTGGTGATCAGATTAGGGGGTTGGAGCTCTCTTCCAGTAGGAGTTAGAGAACGAGTGAAGGTTTTAGCCTTCAGGTGGGTGCCTGCATACTGGTATGAGTCTACACAGTACAAAAATGTAAGAAGTTTTTGATATTATAAAGTTTTTAAGACTGAGATGACAACAACGGTGGTTTTCTCCCACATTGGGTTTCCACCTTAAATCCCAGTGTTCATGTGTGATAATTTATTCTGTTCTTACTGCACTTGTTTATTGCTTATCAAATGCCTGATAAATCTCTTACATTTTGGTTCAAGTTTAACATATAAATAATTAGTTCTTTTACAAGTTTACTGAGCATACACTAATTTATTTTACAATAGTCACATATATACACTAGTTGGGTTCAGTCCAGTTACATATACATTTCAGAAAAGAAAATTATTATTGTGATTTTTTAAAATACTGATTTAATGCCCCCTCATTATTTTTTCCAACAGCTTAGTGTGTAATGTGTAATTGTATGCAAGTGATCAAGTGAGCATGTAAAGTGTGAGAATATGCGGATATTCGGTGATTCGTTCCAATATTCTCCTAATTACACTATATTTCAATTGTTCCTTGCATGAAAGAGAAATGATGTGTGGATGATGGGCCGCTTACTTTTTCTCCTATGACACTATGAATTTTCAAAACAGGGAGATGGAAATTCAAATTCTTTAAGAAAAGGTTTCATATGCAAATCCAAATTTGTCTAAGAGACGTAAGGGAACCATAAATTACTTACTTTCTATAATAACACTTTCCCCTAGTCCCATAAAATCAAAGAAATGAATGCTTTGGTTAGTAACAAGATTTGTGGATGATGGACCACTTACTCCTTTACTAATTAAGCTATGTGAAAATTGAAAATAAAAGTAAAGATAATCTAATTACCCAGATAATTATGATTAGTAGAGAAATTAAGTAATCTAAACTGACTGGAAAAAATTTGCAGAGATGAAGGCAATTCACTAAGGGTTGTCAATCACTTGAAAAATGAGAAATTACAAGGTATGTTTTTCTTTCTAGAAAACCACGTGGGTTTCACAATGCACAGACATGGCAGTGCGTCTGCTAGAGGAAAAATCGTGGAGTGATCGTTTTTCTGAGAAGAAGTTGCACAATCGACAAGAATTTGTCAATTAACAATTTTCTCAACCAACAAAAGGCTCACAAGGTCCTACAAAAATTCCAAGAGATATTGAACGCATTTTAATTCAATTATTCAGAAACAGAGGGTCCTGCAAACACAACCTTTAGATTAAAGAAAAAACAACAAAATGATCTCCATTCTTGTAGTATTGTTTTTGTAGCAATGTTGTGCCAAAATCCACTTCCTTAGTAGTTGGTTGTTCCCTGCAAAGGAATACAAACATATTTGGTGTTGTTAGTGAATAGACTTAGATAAACAAAGCATTTCAAATAGTGAAAATAATGCTGTTAGGACTCCATACTGTCTACTTTTGACCTTATATTTTGTCATGATGTTACCCTCTTTAGCCCATAAGTTGAAACCTTTGATAACATATTGACCTCATTATTCCAAGGTATGAAGTAACTCTCCTCATTGCTATATGTTTAATTATTCAACACATATTCATGTTATCTTTATAATTAATCTTTGGAAGTTAACTAAGTCGCTGACTATTGTTGAAACTGTTCAAAGTCCGCAGAATTATAATTCACAGTTGCAGCAACACCAGAAACAACAACTGTGCAGTTGTTGCAACACCAGAAACATCAACTGACTAAAGCGGGTAAAACCTCATTTTGCAATGGGCGAAAAAACAATTGTCTAGCGGGGCAATAACCGTCTGAAGCTGGCAGAACTATACTTGGCAGATGCTGACACAGCAAGATTAGCAAAACATAGTCGTAGATGCTGGAACACCAAGAACAACACGAGAACTTCAAGGGAACAATTGAGATTTACCAAATCAACAACAAGGACGAAACATCCAAGGATAGCACAAAGATCTCAAGGAGATGGACGAGGTATACCAGTTTTGCAACAGTAAAAGGATCCGCCTAACGAAGGATGACAAAGTTTACACACTGTTGTAACAGCATGCTATAACAGGATTGATTTCATATTTTTGTACAAAGAGGTCAAACTGAATGAATAATGACAATCTATTGTAATAGATGTCTCCTCTATAAAGAGGAGACATCTACAGTTGAGAGGTAGCTAGTCGTAACTGAAGTATTGTAGTGCAGAGCAAGTCTGAATTGTAATTGGACATTTTGGCAGATGAATAAAGCATTATTCTGAGCATTTCAACTTAGCATCTGTGTTCCGGGGAATCTTGTGAGAGGGAAAGGGCCCACCTTCTTCACAAGATTCACCCATTTCTTTTCTGTTAAGTGTGTGTGTGGTTTCTGTGTATTTCTAGCCTTGCTTCCAATATCTCCTTCTTTTTGCTGATACTCTGTTTTCTTAATCGATTGGCGCTGTGAAAGAGTGTGTCACCGGTGATTAGGATTTTCAGTGTGTATTGGCAAATTGGTTACAGAGGCAGGTGCTGAACATCCTTATTCTAAGGACAGGGTCCTGGTCCTCTGTTACAAAATAGACATTATTTCTTTCTGCAGATTTGTTACCATTATTTAATCACTTTCATTTTATTTCTGCAATAGATCATAGCTACTGTAACACAGAGTAAGGGTTTGATAGAAAGTAGATTCGTTTATACTACAGCCTTTAATGCTTTTAGAATTGAGTGCATACAGCACGAGATCACCTTTGAAACAAAAGGACTTTCCCGGGTTGACAATTTAATGTGGTACTCAACTGTTTAATTAATAAACAATTCGAGCAGCCAACATTTTGGCACCGTTGTCGGGGAAGGCGATTAAATATTTTAAAGGCATTAATGATTTTCCTTTAGAATAACAAGTGCATGAGAGGATGTAGGAAAGCTAATTTTACAGGCGGCAAGGGCATAGGAGGAGGAACAAAAACTTTCATTGACGAGATCATTTCAAAGGCTGAGACATCCCAGAGAACAAGTTCCCGAAGACCTCAGATCCAGCATTCCTCCCAAACAGATCACCAGACGGAGGAAGTACTAGGACATGAAAGGAAGCTGGAAACACCAGAGCACGTTGAGGAACCGGTAGAAGAACCTGAAGAAACAGAAGATACTGAAGACAGAGAAAGCAATTTAGGAAAAAGACCAATGGAGGATAACAGAGCAGAAGGAAGGGGGGAAAATTCACTCTCCACCTTGGAATTTCCTATTGGGGATCTCCCAAGAGGAACGATCCCTATGAAGAACATTCCACCTGTATCATTACCTAATTTTCATGGGTTATCCTCTGAAGACCCTGATGAGTTCCTCTTTGAATTTGATATACTGTGTAGAAGTTATGATTATGTAACTCCTGCTCAGAAATTAAAACTGTTTCCAGCAACATTGAAAGGGAACACGTTAAGGTGGTTTATGAGCTTAGGGGCTCAGGTGATCACTACGTGGGATCAAATGAAAGAAAGTTTTCTGACCAAATATCAGGATTACTACCGAACAAGATAAAGGAAGGAAGAATTGTTTAAAATGGTTCAGAAGGAGGACGAGAATCAGGAGGACTTTGTAGAAAGACTACAGTATAATCTGCAGCGATCTGATCATCCGACTATGAGTAAGGATATTCTAAAGACAATACTGCTAAAAGGGGTACGAGATGACTGCTTGGATATGTTGAATATGCTTGGAAAAGGGGATATTTCCAAAGAACCATTTGATGAGATTATCAAACTTTGTATGAGATGTTCCAGAGGAGCAGCAAGCATACCAAAAAGCAGGGACAGTATATACTCAAGAGTCCAGAAATCAGCAAGTGGAGGAGCAACACGAGCCGAAATAGGTAACTTGCTTAAAGAATTTAAAACTGAAATGTTAAGCTCTTTTGCTTCAAAAATTGATGCCCTGCAGGTTAAAAAGAAGCAGGCAGAAGCAAAAGCTGCTCTGGCTATTTTCTGTTCTAAATGCAGAGAGAAGCACCCACTGAGGGAATGCCCATTGGACAAGGTACCAATTTGCACCATCTGTGAAAAGGATCATGAGACTCAACAATGCCCTTCTTTGCCAGGAATAAAAGCAGCACTGCAATCAACTGAAGAGGAAGCTGAAGCAGTGTACCTGATGACACAGAGGAGGCAATGGAAACCACAAAGACAAGGTATGAGTTCTAACACATCATTTATTCATTGGAATGATCACTCTCCTTTTCAAACAAATTACCCACCCATGAATCAAATGCAATACCCACCCTTTAATCCAATGCAATTTCCACCTATGCAGCAACCAAATCCTCCTTTTACCGATCCTACCATGTGGAATCCTTGGACTCTTCAGCAACCTTATTTCAATCAATGGAACCCAAACTGGACAGCCCAACAAATTCCATTTCCTCAACACCAACAATCTCTTTCCTTACCATCTAACGCTCCACCGAATAACCAGTCAATCAGACCCCAACTGCCTGTACAACCTAACCCCAACTCGAATAATAATAAAGCTCTGCAGGTAATTGATATTCAAAATCAAATTGTTTCCCCTATGCAATGCAATGATATCCATTTATGTTCTGGGAGAATAGTTGAACCCATCATTGATGATATTACTGACTCTGAAAAAGAGGAAACTAGAAAAGAAAAGTCATCTAACAACAATGCTGAAACAGTTGAATCATCTTCTAACAAGACTGCTCAAACAGCAGAGCCACCCTTCCCTGAACATCTGGCTCTTACCAAAACATTTGAGCCACCTGCTTTTAACCTTTTAGGAGAACTGCAGAATTTATATGTCAAAATTCCGCTATTGCAAGCACTAAGAGATGTTCCTATTTATGCTAGAACTGTTAGGGATATCTGTATTGAAAAGCCTGGAAGAAAAGCTAAGGAACCCCTCACAGTCCATGTGATGGGAGAACTAACTGCTTTGATAACAGAAAAAGACCCCCCTATGAAATATGGTGACCCTGGTCACCCTACAGTAACAGTTTAGGTTGGTAAAACCTTTGTCTCTAAAGTTCTAGTAGATCTGGGTGCTGCAATAAACATTATGACACTTGAAACAGCACAATTACTGCAATTGAAAAACTTAATTAGGGAAACCCCAACCATTCTAGAACTGGCTGACCACTCTACAATTAAACCCGAAGGAGTCATTGAAGACCTGGTAATTTCCGTAGAATCTTGGAACTACCCAGCCGATTTTGTTGTGTTACAAACTAAAACAAAGTTGGGGGGTCATCCACTGATTCTAGGAAGACCTTGGCTGGCTACAGCAGATGCCTTCATCGGCTGTAGATCTGGATCAATGACAATATCTAATGAGCAGGAAACCAAACAACTTACTCTTTATCCTCATGCCACACCCACGATTAATAACGACAATTATGTATGGTTAGATTATGAGGATGAGGAAACTCAACCTATTTTAACTGTTGGACAAGCTTTAACTTTCAAAGACTCAACCGAAGATGAATTAATCAGCAACTTTATCTCTGAACCTTCTTCGGTTAGTCCAGAAATACATAATCACTTCACTGCAATCTTGGAATCTGAATCCCAGCAAAACCTTGAAACTGAAAATCTACCTCAGGCATTAGCTGGCAGCTCCTCCAAAAGTATAACAGTAGAAATCGAGCCAGGCAATACATTAAATATAAATCCTAATCTAACAGACGATCAAAAACAGCAGTTAATGAAGCTACTCCGTGAAAATAAAGAAGCATTCGCATGGGATTATACAGATATGAAGGGGATTTCTCCTTAATTATGCACCCACCGCATTTATATTAAAGAAGGATCCCGCCCAGTCTGTCAACCCCAACGACGGATGAATACCAATTTAAGGGAAATTGTAAAGGAAGAACTTCAAAAACTGTTGAATGCAGGATTTATATATCCTATATCTGATAGTGAATGGGTTTCTCCACTAGTAATTGTACCCAATAAAAATGGGAAATGGAGAGTATGTGTGGATTATAGATCCCTAAATAAGGCCACCCAGAAAGACCATTTCCCTTTACCTTTCATTGATCAGGTATTGGATAACTTGGCAGGTAAGAAATTATTTTCCTTTTTGGATGGATTTAGCAGATATAATCAGATAAAGATTGCACCCCAAGATCAGGACAAGACCACTTTCACTAGCCCATGGGGGACCTTTGCCTATAGGGTTCTTCCATTTGGGCTATGTAATGCCCCAACAACATTTCAAAGAGCAGTGATAGGGATATTTTCTGATATGTTAAATGATTCTTTAGAAATATTTATGGATGACTTTACTCCTTATGGCACAACTTTTGAAGATGCATTACCGAACCTTGAAAAAGTACTTAAGCGATGTATAGAAGCACACCTTGCTTTAAGTACTGAAAAATTCCATATGATGATGAATCAAGGTATTGTATTGGGTCACTTCGTCTCATTCTTAGGAATTCAAGTCGATCTAGCCAAAATACAGGTAATTTAGACCCTCCCTATCCCCAAAACAAAAACAGATGTGAGAAGCTTCTTAGGACATGCCGGGTAGTATAGAAGATTTATCAAGAATTTTTCTAAAATAGCTTCTCCTCTATTTGTGTTACTAACGAAAATTGTTGAATTTAAGTGGACTAATGATTGTGAAAAAGCATTTGATGAACTTAAGCATCAGTTGTCTACAGCTCCCATTTTGAGAGCACCTGATTGGGTACTCCCCTTTCATATATCCTCTAATGCCTCTAACACTGCGATTGGAGCTATCTTGGGACAAGAAGAAAACAGTCTTCCCTATGCCATTTACTTTATTAGTAAAAATATGACCCCCGCAGAACTTAATTATACAATTACTGAGAAGGAATTTCTAGCAGTGATTTATGCTATCAATAAGTTTCGGCATTATATTACTGGTTATACTACTTTTGTACATACTAACCACTCAGACATTAAATACTTAATGAACAAAGCAGTTACAAATTCTCGAGTTACCAGATGGTTATTGTTATTACAAAAATTTGATATCACAATTGTAGACCGACCAGGAAAAGCGAATGTAGTTGCTGATTTCCTTTCTCGGTTAAAAACTAATGAAAATATTCCAGTAGATGATTCTTTTCCTGACGAATATTTATTTTCAGTATCTGCTCACTCACCTTGGTATGCAGACATTGCCAACTATTTAGTTGCAGGGAAATTACCATCACACCTATCGCATAGAGAAAAAAGGAAAATCATCCAGCAAAGCGCTAGGTACAACTGGATAAGCGGATCTCTGTTTTACACAGGACTCGATCAGGAGATCTGGAGATGCATTGGCGAAGATCAAATTTATGATGTATTGAAAGCCTGCCATGATGGCCCTTGTGGAGGGCATTTTGTAGACAAAAGAACAACACACAAGGTTCTCAGGATGGGTTACTACTGGCCCTCAATCTTCAAGGATGCAAAGAAATATGTCAAGGCCTGCGATAGCTGTCAAAGAATGGGCCAGCCTATTCACAGGGATGAAATGCCACTCAATCCCTAGGTAATTCTTGAACCTTTTGAAAGATGGGCACTAGATTTTATAGGTCCCATTAACCCTCCATCCAATCAAAAAGTGTATATACTAGTATGCACGGATTATATGACTAAGTGGGTAGAAGCTAAGGCACTCCTCAAATCTAATGAAGAATCATTATTAACATTTTTATTTGAAGAGATCTTCGTTAGGTTTGGATTTCCTAGGGAACTAGTCACTGATGGGGGGCCTCCTTTTAACTCTCATGGCTTCAAAGACACATTGCAAAAATACCATATTAAGCATAAAATGACCACACCTTATCACCCCCAGGCAAATGGGCAGGTGGAGAGCACCAACAAATTCATAGAAGCCATTTTGACAAAAACAATAAAGGAAAATAGGAGGGATTGGTTTCAAAAGTTGCCTGAAGCGCTATGGGCTTATAGAACTACTTGGAGGAATACTATGGGCTTTTCACCCTATGAATTAGTTTTTGGTAAAAATGTTGTTTTCCCTGTGGAGTTTGAAATCAAAACTTTAAGAACTGCTTTAGCTGTTAACCTTGATTTGACTGATGCACAGAAAGCCAGGTTGCAACAACTTTATGAACTGGACAAGAAGAGGTTGGATGCCATCCACCAAACAACCATGATCCAGCAACAAAGAACCAGATGGCACGACAAAACCATTAAGCAAAAGCAGTTCCAGAAAGGTAATTGGGCTCTACTGTATGACTCCCATTTCGAAAATTTCCAAGGTAAATTAAGAACAAGGTGGCTAGGACCTTATGAAATAGATGTTGTTTTTCCAAATGGAATAGTCAGACTCTTAACGATTGATGATAGTAGAACACCATTATTAGTGAATGGGTATCGACTCCGTTTGTATCAACGACCTGTTTCTAAAGAGAATTTCAGAGCTACTTGCATGGCAGACTTACATTATGTCTTTTTGGAGGAACCTGATGTCCCTCAAGGTACTTAAATTTCTGTTTAATTTTTTTTTTTTAGATTAGATTTCGTAACTAATAATCACTGCCAAGGGTTGCCATGTTACAATTAATTGTTTTGCAGATCTTAGTTTTGGAGAATGGCTGAGAATAAAAATTCCAAAAGAATCACTTTGCAGCTTGGGAACGTTTTTTGGACCATAAATCACTCTTTCATTATGTCCCGTTGCTGCAACACCACTTCCTGTTGCTGCAACACCACTTCCTGTTGCTGCAACACCACTTCCCATTGCTATAACATCACTTCCCGTTGCTGCAACATCATTTCCCCATTGCTGCAACACCACTTCCCGTTGTTGCAACACCACTTCATGTTGCTGCAACACCACTTCTCGTTGCTACAACACCATTTCCCGTTGCCGCAACACCATTTCCCATTGCTGCAACACCATTTCCCGTTGCCGCAACACCACTTCCTATTGCTGCAACACCACTTCTCGTTGCCACAACACCACTTCCCGTTGCTGCAGCACCAACTCCTGTTATGGAAACATCACTTCTCAATGCTGTAACACCAGTTTCAGTACTTAATGAACTATCATCCTAATGGAACATATTATTTTTCATTGAAGGAACCAGCCATGCACTCTGATAATTACACTTCTTCACTACTACTTCTTGTCAGTAATAAAAATCGCTTGTATTCTCATGCTTCTACACGCTTTGTAATCATTATTGATCCAGCAAAAGACAAGATAAGACTTTTGGAGTGCAACTAAAGGTAAAAGTAAAGGTACGCATGTTTAAGTGTAGATATTAAATTATAGTTAATGTGGAGATGTTGATACAACTGTCGAAATAATTGTACTACCAATCAGATCATTCAGCCGTAGATTTGGGGGGATTACCAAAATATTGTAATTATTGCATAACACGTCAATCACCGCCACCCTTACTCCTTGCGGTAATATCTAAAAGTCACCTCGTCATGGCATATCCTCATTTGTAACGGTTTACTCTGTCTCAAACTCGGAAACTCGGCTCTGCATCGTGTATTTTCGCTGGATCAGCAGCTATGGGGGGAAATCTGATTACACATGAACCTGGCACAACAGCACTACTAGAACTCTACCCCAAGGTTTACCAAACTTTCCTGCAAGCAGGATGGGTAGACTACTTTAGAAGACTCCCGGATTTCAATACACAACAAGTATTGGAGTTTGCATGCAACTTAAGAGAAGGATTTTCCATGGTCCAGGGAGTACAAATTCCAGTAACAGAAGAAGACATAGCCCAAGTTTCCGGGTTACCGGTCAATGGTACACGCTGGTTTAGTAGGAAACATCTTATTCTGAATGCGCAGCAAGACTTTTTCCTACCAGGCGAGCATGTGGAAGCCAAAGGCAGAGGGGTCGCACTTCAGCCACTGCCTCCACCATGCCAAAGGTTCCGGAGTTCGTTAAGCAGTATTTGACTTGCGAAGTTCGTTACCAGGTAATTTACCAACACGACTTCGTTTTGTTAAATCATTTGAGGCATGGTCAGTTAATAAACATGCCCTATTATCTATTGGGTTGTCTAAAAAATATGTCACACTATGCTGTAAAAGCAAAGCATCCACTCCTTTCCCTGAAACATCATCGCTTAGCCCAACTTCTAATAAATAGAGGCTTTGCTCTAAATCACCCACCTCCCCTCATTAATTCTCCCCAGCAAATAGAAGAAGATCCTCAGCAGGCATAGGAAGTTCCCCAACAACCAGACCAAATACCCCAGGAAATTCTCCAACAACCAGAGAAAATACCCCAGGAAATTCCCCAACAACCAGAGCAAATACCCCAGGAAATTACCCAACAACCTGAGCAAATACTCCAGGAAATTCCCCAGCAATTAGCAGCAGAAACACCACTGCAGAGGACCCCGTCCCCCAATGAAGCTCAACCATCCACCCCCATGCTTCATATTTCCACTGATGACTCTGATGATAACACCCCCATCATCTTTCTTAAAAGAAAAAAGCAACAGAAAACTGAAACTCCACCAAAAAGAAGAAGAACCAGGGCTTCAGTCAAAGCAGCTGTTATTCCTGATAGCTCCCCCATTCTGAAGCAAAGTGACCGAAAAAGAAAAATTACTGACTTTCCTGCTTCTGTACCAAGGTGACAAACATGGTCGTTTGTAGCAGTTAAACCCACTAGCACCATTATCCCCACTTCTCCACCCATCATTCTAATATCCCGCACTCCAACCATTCCTGAGCATTCCCCTTCCTCACCCTCTGGGGCTGAGATGCAGAGCGTTTGCAGTTTTGTGACATTATTTTCTGAGGCAGCTGTTACACAAGAACCAGCTGCCAAAAAATCTAAAGTAGACACCCAAGGTAATATTGGGCGAGTGGTTGTTACACAAGAACCAGCCACTGAGCCAACAGGTGACACACAAGAACCACCTGTTGCGGATGCAAACGACTAAGTGGATCCGGAACAACGATCCCTTCCTCCATTAGAACCTACAGATAGAGAAGCTTCGCCTACCATAGCCTCCCTGCAGGAATAAATTGAATTTCTAAAATCCCAAATTAAGGATTATCAGCAGGAGATAATGATGGTTAAGGAAGCCTATCAGAAGGAACACAATCTCCACATCCTAGCACGGGTAGCGTCTGTAACAGAAAGAGTCAATATAATGAATATATGTGCAGCGAGTGTGGTGAGCTTTACACTCAAGTAGGATATAAGATAGTCCAGCTCCCAATGACTGAAGCTAATCCACAACCTTCTGCTGCTGTAATCAAAATAGAACAACCTGCTATTACACAAGAACCAGCAGGAGCTGCACAAGAAGAAACAGAACAACCTACTGTTACACAATAACCAGCAAGAGCTGCACAAGAAGAAACAGAACAACCTGCTGTTACACAAGAACCAACAGGAGCTGCAGAAGAAGAAATAGAACAACCTGTTGTTACACAAGAACCAGCAGGAGCTGCAGAAGAAGAAATAGAACAACCTGCTGCTACACAAGAACCAGCAGGAATTGCAGAAGAAGAAACAGAGCAACCTGTTGTTACACAAGAACCAGCAGGTTTTTCAACAATTGTAGAGGAAGACATAGAACCACCCCGGGCCACTCAAACTAGTACAAAACATAAATCTTTTGCTGATGCTTATGCACAAATGGAACCTCCCTGTGTCAGCAATGCTCACACTGAGACCTATAGTTTTCAACAACTAAAGGACACATGGAGAACAGAATATGAGCTTTCACAAGGGAAGGCATTTCAGCAGCAAAAGTCAATCTGGTTTAGCTATGCATATAAAAATTGGGATGCACTTGAACAGTCTCGAGCTCAACATAAAGAAAATAAGGAATTAAAACCTAGGCTGTCCCACATCTTCGATTTGGTCCAGAGGGTACTGGCTACAAGACAACCCTCTTTCAATTATGCAGTATTTTTGAGAGAACGCTTAGCGTTCTTGCAAATAAAGGCAATCAAAGATGGAAGACCCTACCAAGTTGATACACCTGATCAATTTATTGAAACATTCAGAGAAGCACCAAATAATGATCAAAACTTGCTCTGTGAACTCTATCTTCACAATGAGGCCATGCCTGAAGATAGAATGATAAATATACTCCCTATTGTTGGTGATATCCAAATAAGAGCCTTCATCTCTTTTCTAGCCAATCAACTTACTTGGAAAAATGCCTATATGTCAGCAACGCATAATGAGCAGAACTGCCTTCTCTGGATTCGAAATGAACCACAGAATGCAGCCACCTTCATTGCACAGCATCAAAAAAGTCTGAGTAATCCAGAGATGGTTGATCACATGAGGAAACTACAGGCAACAGTCTTGCAGGACTGCCAACATTATGTAAAAACAAAAGGGGCGTTGGCCATCGAAGCAAACAATTTATTTTGGGAACATTGTCCGAAAGAGAGACAGGAATATCAACCTTAAAATCCCCTCAATCTTTAGGTAGCAATTTCACGCATACCTTATTATGTCAAATGTATGGAACAGTGTGCTGAAAGGTGGATTGGTTACCGTTTTCATTTCCCTCTCTTGTGGTTACCTGGTCAGCAATATAAGGCTCATTACAAACTGACCAAAAAGGAGGAGGTGGCAGTATGGCAGCAATTATAGAGTGTCTATGGATTCAGAAGTAGGTCTGATATCACCTTCTTTAGCTACTGTATCAGCAACTTACACTGTTCATTCCAGTATTCCGACTCAGATTCAGAGTAAATGTTGCATGAGGACATGCAACCCTTTTAGTTGGGAGGGATGTTAGGACTCCATATTGTCTACTTTTGACCTTATATTTTGTCATGATGTTACCCTTTTTAGCCCATAAGTTGAAACCTTTGATAACATATTGACCTCATTATTCCAAGGTATGAAGTAAATCTCCTCATTTCTATATGTTTTTATTCAACACATATTCATGTTATCTTTATAATTAATCTTTGGAAGTTGACTAAGTCGCTAACAATTGTTGAAACTGTTCGAAGTCCGCAGAATTATAATTCATAGTTGCTGCAACACCAGAAACAACAACTGTGTAGTTGTTGCAACACCAGAAACAACAACTGACTAAAGCGAGTAAAACCTCATTTTTCAATGGTTGAAACAGCGATTGTCTAGCGGGGCAGTAACTGTCTGAAGCTGGCAGAACTATACTTGGCAGATGCTGACACAGCACGATCAAAAAAACATAGTCGCAGATGCTGGAACACCAGGAACAACACGAGAACTTCAAGGGAATAGTTGAGATTTACCAAATCAACAACAAGGACAAAACATCCAAGGATAGCACAAAGATCTCAAGGAGATGGACGAGGTATACCAGTTTTGCAACAGTAGAAGGATCCGCCTAACGAAGGATGACAAAGTTTTTGTAACAGCATGCTGTAACAGGAATTGATTTCCTATTTTTGTACAAAGAGGTCAAACTGAATGAATAATGACAATCTATTGTAATAGATGTCTCCTCTATAAAGAGGATACATCTACAGTTGAGAGGTAGCTAGTTGTAACTGAAGTATTGTAGTGTAGAGCAAGTCTGAATTGTAATTGGACATTTTGGCAGATGAATAAATCACTGTTCTGAGCATTTCAACTTAGCATCTGTGTTCCGGGGAATCTTGTGAGAGGGACAGGGCCCACCTTCTTCACAATATTCACCCATTTCTTTTCTGTTAAGTGTGTGTGTGATTTCTGTGTATTTCTAGCCTTGCTTCCGATATTTCCTTTTTTTTGCTGATACTCTGTTTTCTTAATCGATTGGCGCTGTGAAAGAGTGTGTCACCGGTGATTAGGATTTTCAGTGTGTATTGGAAAATTGGTTACAGAGGCAGGTGCTGAACATCCTTATTCTGAGGACAGGGTCCTGGTCCTCTGTTACAAAACAACCATTATTTCTTTCTGCAGATTTGTTACCATTAGTTAACTGCTTTCATTTTATTTCTGCAATAGATCATAGCTGTTGTAACACAGAGTAAGGGTTTGATAGAAAGTAGATTCGTTTATACTACAACCTTTAATGCTTTTAGAATTGAGTGCATACAGTACGAGGTCACCTTTGAAACAAAAGGACTTTCCCGGGTTGACAATTTAATGTGGTACTCAACTATTTAATTAATAAACAATTCGAGCAGCCAACAAATGCATATACAAACATGAACTAAAACAAAGAGAAAAACACACAAATAATTCTCAATGGAGCAAAAAAGTCAACAAAATAATGGAAAAATCTCCCTTTATTGACTGTTGGTAGTAGAAATTGAAACAATAGATGAATACTAAACACTTGAAGAGAATTCTTGGAGTTATGGTGCTCAAAAATCCTCAGCAAGAAGGTTCCTTTCTCAATCTCTTTGCAATCTTCTCCTCTCTCTCAAAGAAGTACAAAGGCTTTTTCAATGGTGGACTCCTCTCCTCTCACTAAGATGATGGATTTCTTAGAAGAAATATGGAAAACATGTTAGTGCTCTTACTTTCTTTGCTTCAACAATGAAATCTTGGATTTCTCTAATAGAAATTTGGCCAGCATAACATTGTCTCATATTTTGGTTCTCCCATGGCCTATTTATATAGAATTTTTTAATCCATATTCCCTCTCTTGGTTCATGAATGATAATAACTTATGAGTAGGACAAGATAACTCCCTTCGACTAGGTGCAACACTTCAGATACACTTTGTGATGATAGTGACGACACTAGTACAAAAATGCATAAAACTTTGGGAATGGGTCTAGTACATGTCTACATGATAAATAGAACCCATTAATATCAAATTTTCCTATCACAATGAACCACAAATCTGATTTTACAATGTGTGACACTTCCCATGCGAAAATATGACACTTGTGACGGTAAGATAAAAATGTAAACGACAATGTCAAATGCATTGAAAATGACACATGTCATAGTGAAGATAACATGAAAAAGAAACTTATTAAAGTGAAATAATGCAGAAGTGAAAGTTTTAAACATGAAAGCGACACTTGCGAAAGTGAAGGTGCACCAAAGCAACAAATGGAAAAACTCATTGAAATAGAAGTACAAATCGAAACCAAAAGATAGAGACTATTAATTGAAAGTGCACATTGACTGTCAACATAGGTTGAACATTGTGTGGGCACTATCCTAATGGATTGTGTTATGCCTGTCTTGCGTGAAATAATGCACTCATGAACTCATTTCAGACTGAGCATGTGTGAGCAAGTGACTTTGACACTTAGAAACCAATAAGAAGACTTAAACACTTAAGCATAACATTAATCAATCATGAAGTGACCATGGAATGATAGATCGTTAGATCCTCAGTAGGCTTCAAAATTCACATGTAAGAAAAATTTGGAGGGTTTTGATCGCAATGTCAACACCTTGTCATTACTCCTATGGAAAAATCCTCTGTTGTAGCAGAAACCAAGATTCATAATAGAATTACAAGATCAACAACAAGAGAAGAGGATAGTTTTCAATCCTCATCAACATGACATCTCAACATTCATAATAAAAGTGTGGTACACTCTTATAACTTGAGAGGAGGAGGTGAATGTATAAATTCCTTATAGATTCAAACTACATATTGTAATATGCTAAAACAATTAAAATCATGAAGCAGAAAAAGGAAGAATTCAATCACAAGATCTGATAATAAAATACAATGCTTGTTCAAGTTTGAATAATCTTTGCAAAAGTACAATCTATCTCACTTGTTCACAAACCAACTCAAGCCAATACTTAGCCAAATCTGATGTCTGCCAAGCTCCTACTTCCTTTCGTAGTTTCCTTGGGAATTAGCCCATATTTAATTGGGAAACATCAACTATGAATTGCACAATCCTCGTAGGCCTTCCTCTAATTACATGAATCATCGGTTTAATTTAGATGATTTTACAACTGATAATGCATTGTCTCTAAACTCTAATCTCAACTAGGTCTTTCTCTGAACTAACATGTTGTTGGCTTTATAGGTCCTAACCCAAGTTCAGCATTAGTCAGCCAAACAAATCCCCACACTATTGGCCCTTTCGGCATCAGCCCGCAAAGTGCGGACCGAAGTCTCACCCGAAGCAGTATGGGGGGATGCTAGAACCAAGTTTTCGCACCTTGACATGGTCGTGATGTCGGTTTATACCCTCTGCCCCTACTTAGGGCTCTATAATTCTACCCTTTATTCCACCCTTCAGTACCTCTGCAAAGGTGTATGATTGACCTTCGCGCAGCCCTAACCCATGGTTTAGGTACTTTCGCAGTTATGACAATGTATTGTATATGTTCCCAAGTTATCTCAAGTGTTTTACGTATCTTACTAAGCAATCACAATTAGTGTCATGTAAACTGATATCTTTACTTGCATTCAATTAACATATATAAGCACATATATTTGTGCATCAAATAAGCATTGTTAATTAAACCCAAAACGCAATTTAATCAGATGCATTAACAGAGACTAAATATAGAGTAATTGCAGAGTACTTCTCGTTATTGATATCTTCCAGTTTAATATAGACTCTATCCGCCATGTGCACACAGCTGTAGGGGTCCGCACACTCAACTGCGGACTTCCACCCTAGGTCTCTACACACTCAGTTGCAGAGCCTTTACCTACACTAAGACTCAAAAACACTTAGGCTTCTCTACCAAAACTCCATTGCTTTCTTCTTTCCCTCTCCCTAGATCTATCTTACTTAGCTCTTTTTTATACAATCCCATGGTCTATGAACCATGGGTAGATCTTTACAGTCAACTTGAAACTTTACAAAATAAGGGCAGACAACCCTTTGTAACTCTTGACACCTTCACACTCCATGACCTCAAAATGTGGAGACTTTACAAATTTATTACAAAATTGTCCCAAAATATGGGCTTTTATCCCCAAAACTACTCTTAGGGGAACCCGTTCCCAACAGGGCCCCAACACAAACATGGTGACTTTCCCTCGAGTTAGTGTGTGGGTGCAAAGATCTTAGCGTGAAGACCAGGGAAAATTTTAAGAACCCCCCCTAAATTTATAAATATAATAAATGGGCGAATATCCACGGTATATAGGAAAAATGGAAGGCGATTTTATCAATAATATAATATGTATATATAATTTTTTGGCGAATCTCTC